>OZ023167.1:14881614-14934114 GCA_963678695.2 Diplodus puntazzo | reverse complement strand
TTGTCATCATTGGGCTCCCCTTGATCAATGCCTTCTTTATCATGATATGTTTCTAAAGTGACTTCTACCCCCCACCACACACACACACAAACAAAAACACATGCACAAATGCCCGCACGCACACCTATACTTCTCCCTTCAACACCCAATGATTTCATTAGTTTCATATTAGGATTGATGGGGCTCTTCTGAGGGATATAAATCAATTTGAAAACACTTTTCTAAACCTCAGCCTCAACCTCCAATGGAGCCATCAAGCCGAGGGGTGGCTGAGGGGCAAGAGGCTGGAACAGCCACATCATTGGTTTGCTTTTGCTGGATTGGGGTTTGTGGGAGGCGGGGGGGCACAAGTAATTTTGCCTTCAGGGTTTATGATCGAAAGAGTTCCCCCTTCATGCTCTATCTATCCACCCTAGAAAGCACCCCCTCTGCCTGCGCCCCTCTTCCGCAACCACCTTCTCCTTTCATCCCCAGTGCCTTCCATCCATCCTTCCATACCGCCATGATTTACAACTAGTACTCATGTGCTTCCTGGGAATTGATTTCCAGGGAACTGCGCCTTGTGCCCATCCTTTCTGTGGGGGCCATAACGATCAGGCTGTGGATCATTAGTCTGGACCACTGTTTTCCACTGCTCTGCTGGCTGGGCGCCATACATCTCCCCCCCTCCTCCCGAGTCACAGCCGCTGTTAAATTGCCTGTCCCTTCCCCTCCTCTTCCGTCTCTTCCACCCCCACCTCCCCAGCCCCAGTCACACCTCGTGATCCTCATTTGTCCTCCTTTGCGCCACAGCATTTATTGAAAAGCAAGCTGTGCTGGAGCCAAAGCCAGTGGTGAGTGTTTACGGGCTCTTCTGGACTGAGGAAATCCCTCCCTGTGTTTCTCCCCTCCTCACATGCTGACCTTTACCTCCACAGACAGACAGATGACACAGCCTTCATGTTATTTGTGAAGGAAGTCACTAAATGGCAAACAGAGATGCCATATCACCATGGATGGTTTTTCATGACAGAGACTGACTGGGGTAATATGAATAAGAAAATGATGCCGTCAGTTTGTCACCGAGAGGGCAGGAACAGAGCAGAAGGGCTCATGGTTCAAAGGCTCATATTACACCCCCTGAGGAACAATACGTTCTGATTTGTTGCATTTGCTTCTTGACAATGCTCCAGAATTGTAGGCCTGATTGAGCTTCCAGGGCTATTTTGAAAGACCAAAGCCGGTATTTTTCTTTGAGTGCCCAGCAAGCTGCAGATTGTTCCTCCTTTGCCTCGGTCTGCAATCTTGAATCTGAATCTTGGACAACAGAATAACACTCCGGTTTACCTCTGGTGCAAATCGCACTTGTTCAGGCTCAGGGCCACAATCACACAAGTGATCTGCAACAATTGCATTTAACACTTCAATTGTTACTTATATGGCAGATCTGGATCGACAAAACAACAGCCTCCTGGTATTCATAAGCATTTCAGTGCCTCTAAGTTGAAGTCATCGTTACTGATGTCTCAAGAAATTACAGCTCAGAATCAGAAATCATCTCCAGCTGCTGTCTGGTGGTTTCAGACTCTATTCAACAGGATCAGCTTTCTCAATCTCACCCACAACTCACAGCTGCTTGATTAATTGCATTTTCATCTGGAAAATGACTCCAAAACTGGTCAAACAACCATTTTGCAGGATATGGAGGCCAAGCTAAAACAAACAGCAGCACAGACCAACGGACTCAGCTGCCTCTAGTGACTCTACACTGTGCTCTGGCACTCGAAGCTTCTCGAACTAGAGCCTGGGCCTGGCAGCACGCACTGGCAGCAATGATTTACAACAGCATTTAAGTGAATCTAATAAGCAGAGTGAATGCTTCCCGTTGCTTTGGCATGGCCCGTGCCTGGGCCCTAATCATTCAAATATTTTGGCAAAAAGCAATGCCCTGCTTCTCTCCAAAAGAGAATAATGAGACACGGAGCTCTTAATCACAGCAGATCAGTTCAAATAAATGAAAAGAGAATCAAAAGCATTCTTTGCCGAGGCAGCCCCTCTCTCTGTCCAAATGAGCTGACAGAGGGCCAGATCTGGGAGATGGAGATTTACCCAGGAGATAGAGCAGATTTTCCATGAGTCGTGAAGCAGTGTCTCACTCTGGCAGACTAGGAACGTAGTTCTGGAAGAAACCAAGGACAGCTTTTGTATGATTTTCCTGAATTTGGATGTTCAAAGTAATTATATACAGTATGCACACATATACAGACGCACAAACACAAATGTTCTGACCAGCCCAAGAAAATGATGCCCCGCAATCTTTGCAGCTTTTTAATCAAGCACTCCTCCACGCTCGTTCTCCTATCACACCTCAGATGCTTTCTGGAAACCCACGCAAAACAACGCAGTAGCTCAGACACCTCATCCAAACTCAATAATTCACCATGCCTTCACTTGCCAACTCTTCCCTCTGCCAATCTGAAACCCTTCCACACACTCCGCTTGCTGAGACAGCGCTCTAACAAACGATGCTGTCAGTTAACAAGATGGAAAAACATTCTGTTAATTTTTTCTCTCCCTCCCCTCCTCGGCGAGGAGTCTTGATGTGCGGAGACGAGGGCTGGATCACAGCTTGCCTGGGGGAAGCCTGACACAAGACAGGCTGCCGCTGACATGATGAGCCTCGAGACTGCTGGCAAATTCTTGTGATGTCACTTCCCGCTCTCGACAGCTCTGACAACCTGGCGTGGGGTACAGGGAAGACAAGGAATAGAGGGAGCAGCCGGAGCGCCGGTGGAGGTGGTGTTTGGGAAGGGGAGGCGGCGAGCTGGGGCTTGATGAGAAGAAACACTGGTGCGTCGACTGCGCGGCTCTTCTGTTTTCTTTAATGTTCCCGCTTTTATCAGCAGTCGGAGCTGTCAGCGGTAATCACGCTTGTAGTGAAGAGCTGCAGAGACGATAAGCTCGGCCTGTCAGCGCCGCATCCACAGCGGCAGACATATGCTGCTGCCGCTCTCCGTGTCTTTCTTTATGCATGATGGCACTCTCCCCAGAGAGAGGAGAGAAAGAGGCAGAGAAAGAGGTGGATCATCCTCACCGGGAAGATGGAGGGGAAACTATCACATCACATCCTCCTTAAACTGGGGTGTGTTGCGCCTGTGTGTGTCATTTGTAACATTAAGCGATCCTATAATACACAGTAAAAGGGTAGCACAGCACAGGATAGCTACCTACAGTACATGGCAGTATTATTTGAATATTCCAGTTGTGAAATAGAAGGCAGAACATCCTTTAGCTGTCTTTACAAACTACTGTTGACTGACCTGATTTTTAATGATACAAACTACTGCAACTGTTCCGTGAGACACTTTTAAACAAAGATGGTTGAAAAAACAAGATGAAGAAACTTTGTTCAAAATAAAAACACTTAACCCAGAAAGACGTGATGCTGACCGACACACAACATCAAAATTAAACTGGTGCTGTGGTGCAGCTTCCTGACTGGTGTGTCCCTAATGACTGTCACATCAATCCACACAGATGATGACAAATGTGGCCTCCTGTCAACACTGCTGCAGTCTATTTTATGGCTACAAGGCATGATCATCACAGACATGAATAGTAATTACATGCGCAGAAAACATGGGATGCTGCGGCCGCAGCATATGCATGACAGGTGGCGTGCGACATAAATAATGAAATGTGTGGCAGTCAAAAGTCGCCAGGCATTCAGTTACCAATTATCCTTCTCTTTTGAGCGTTAAAGCGCTGTGCATTGTTTACCGTTAACAGACATAATTGAATAATAATGCCGTGGCCCCACCTGTTCTCTGTGTAAGGGAAGAGAGCTCTTTGGTTGGAATAAATGAGCTGTGCTCTCCCTCTTCCTCCCTTCTCCTCTCCCTCTCTCGCTCCAACAATGGGGCTGAGAGGCCTGCCCTCGCAATGGCCATTAAAATAATGTGGCCTAACCTGAGCAGAGGTTAACCAGCTAATGTCCTCAGTACTGCTCCTCTGTGGACATGAATAATGCAGATCAGGTTCCTAAACAAGCACACAAATGAATCTATAAATCACCCAGGTCAGGCCAATCTTATTAGCCCCTCCCTACCCCACCCCACAACCTCCATCCCATCTCTCTCTCTGATTCGTCCCTGTCAGGCTCCTGCTGAGGGAGCTTCCTTGTATAAACATGCAGTTAAATGTCCTGTTGGTTTAATAAATAGGATGTGGACTAACAACACAGAGAAACTGCCGTGCAGAATTTAATGCATTATGCAACAGTTTACCTATTCCCTTTTCATACGGGGGTGTTTAAAAATAAAACATCATTAAATGATCAGTTGATGTCACTGTAAAAACAAATACTGCTCCATGTCATAATATTGCAAGTCAGGTATTTGCCTCTTTTGTTTCATTAAAAACAGTTTGTCACAATGCTTCACAATGTGGAGGGCGGAGCAGAATACCATCAACATCTGAACAACATGGTGCAAAACAATATAGGCACATACCTTATGTCATACTGGAGGGGTGTTGTGTCAAACTTCTGTCATGTAAGGCCATAATGTGTGTTGTTGTTAATTAGGATTACTTTATCTTTTAAAAAAGGTCAAAATATTTATTCCTGCCTCTTTACAAAAGCTAAACATTGCAGTTTTTCTATAATGGAAAATACTTTTCTGCATAAGTGTTCTTGTTATTGTGTCTATTCCCTATATATGCAGTGTGATGCAGGGTGACATTTAAAAAAAAGAAATCTTATTCATGTGGTCATTTTAGCCAAAATGATTTCTTGGTACACTCTGTATTATCGGTCCAGCACAAATTTTAAAAGAGAGACATTTTCCTCGTTTTTTGAAGCATTTATTGTTATTGTTGTTCACACATGCTGAGCTAATGTTTTTTTTTCCACAATAGCACTTATGGTTATACTAATCCTCCTGGAATTGGAGCATAAAAAACAAATCATAACCAATGTGTGGTGCAACGCTGTGGGGACAATGCAAATAGAAAACAAGGAATCTCAGCTAATTAAAATAATGAGGAACAGGAAATAAACCTCAGCAGCTTACTTCCCAGATGTTGCTGAAATAAACTGTGAGGAGGAGAGATAAATTATGAGGTGAAGAATACTCTGCAGAGTCTCTGTATACAGTGCAAGTGGATCAATATGGATTTCATGTATAGTCGCAGATGGATTACAGAAACGAGCACAACCAACAAACCACCAACAAAGCAGTACACTTAAATCTCTCTGAGGCTCCCACTGGTGCTCTTGTCCCCCTAGTAACAACTGAATAACTTACTGAGGGATCAGCATGTGTTTTACCATTAATCTCAAGATTTAAGGGGTGACACATCCCCCACCCAACCCCAACCAGTCAATTTCAACACCATTATCACCTTTAAGAAATGTATTCTTTAATAACTCTTCCTACGCATCCTGTGGGTCCCAAAGATTGATCGCCAAAACCCTAAAGCCCATCTCCCCCATCAAAAGAGAGCATGAGCAGGCCCATGGGAGTTTAGTCACTGCTGGACACAAGAGAGGGAGGAACGCATTTGTATGTGTGTGCGCATGTGTGCGGTGATCAAGGAATCGCTGCAGTTTAGTTCACACAGACAACTAACCCTGTTTCATTTGTCAAATCTAGTATGCGCTCCTCCATACTCCATCAAACAAAGCCACTGCTAGCTCACAGAGTCATTTCCCTCTCTCCCAATTACAAATGAGTCCATTAGTGTGTCTGCAGTGAGCCCTGTGCTGTCTCCCAGTAATGGCTTGTGAGATTTCCATCATAATCATAATGGCTCCCAGAGCAGCCATGAGTGCAGATGGAAGGTCGCTCATAGGTAATGAGCTATCTCACCACCCAAAGGGCACATGTCTTTTGCTTTGTTATTTAGAAGTGTATGCCTCTGACTTCGTGAGCTGGCACACATGCTTGCTGGCTAGCGCACACTCACATGGCATGTTTCAATGTATAAAGATGAGGAGGCGGGTTTAAGATAAGGAGGAAAGACATGGACGAGATGATGCCTGGCACTGATAAGCATCTTTATATTAGTGTCTGGGCTGCAACTGTCGACGCTAAATCACATTACTCAAGCCGACGGATGACAGCTAACACCAAATGCCAACCTCACATCAGATTGCATGCCGACATTCTTTCCGCCTCCCTCCCCTGGTTGTGCAGCTTTGCCAAGCAGAAATATCATTATGGCCAGCAGTGCCAGTATGACTCACCTCCACTTGCCATTCGAAACACATCTCTGAATTCTCTGGCCTCGGAGCGCGGCAGCCAGCACATCTGCATCTTCTGCCAATTATTCTCTGAATGCCGGTCTTGGTAACATTTTCAGAGTGTGTGTGTGTGTGTGTGTGTGTGTGTGTGTGTGTGTGTGTGTGTGTGTGTGTGTGTGTGTGTGTGTGTGTGCGCTTGTGCTCACGCTCACCGTAGTGGTAAGCTGGCTGTCTGCATATCCACGGGGCTTGTGAGACTGGGGTGGAATGGGGCGATACGGCGCTCGCTCTGCCCATGCTTAATTGACCTGGGAGCTATGTGTTGTTGTGATGCGGGTCATATCAATGAGGTGACCTGACATTTCCATGCATGATTCTGGTTTTATAAAGGCCAGCATTTGTCTCACGCTTTGATGTCTGCTTGTACAAACTTTCATACGAGCAATCAAATAGGGACAATCACAGTGGGCAGCACTGGTCTCCAGAGTATCATAGAGAAAGATCTGACCCAATGGCATGTTGCTACTAAAGCAATACAATGATGCTTTGTTAACGTTATGGATAGCCTTGACATAATGCACGTATGGTATTTACATACATACCAGAGATATGGACTTGAGTCATTAGCTGTGATCACATGGACAATATACTGTAACTTCAATCTGATTTAAATCATTCTGATTAGAGATGAGGAGGTCTTTTTTGAGGACTTTAATGAGAAAATTCATTAATTCACTAATTGACTCCACTTGTTGACAGAACTTTCAAGATGGACAAACATTGTGTCCTGGAAATAATATTTGTGTTTCTGGTTCAGTGGTTTCTGGATTCGAACAACTCGTTTTGAGCTTTTCAACCACTCAGTCGACAATCCAACAATTTCTAATCTGTCACAGACCAGTTCTGTTCTGCTACACCATGTTTCTGTCCCTCCAGAGAACACAAGGGGCATACATGCAGTTAAAAGAATATATTTATTCCAGCCAAAGAGAACATTCAGATTAAGCTTTTACATACTCATTAGGTATATTTTCCTATTGAACTGATTGTCAAAAGCCCTTCACAGAGAGATACCGCAATAACGCCACAATGAAGGCTTGCCTTTAGACCATCTTTGTTTGGTCACACTAAACCAAGCAGCGCTGGCTTAGGGCCATACCTTTCATAACGCATGCTGATGTTGCAGAACCAAAAAGGGGTGTGACGGTAGACATTGTAATGTTTACATCTGTGTGGTTGTTTTTTAATCACATGGATGCTGTTGTAATGTGTTGTGATTGAGATCCTAACCCACCATGCATCTTACAAAGTGACAAAGAGAAGTTTTTTGCTCTAAATGACATACCATAATTACCATCATTTCATAGAGGACGCTCTCACATGCAGAGAGGATGCTGTTTTTAGTGGGGTTCACTGAAGATTTGGTAGGTGATTATTTTTCTGTTTAAGTTGCCAGAGACCATAGCTACAACAGCACAATAGTGGAAGGCAACGAAGACGTCAGTTAAAGTATGTTGCTCTGTATCGCTTCTCATAATCATCAGTGCCAATCAACTGAGGGAGCCGCTTGACTCTCACTACTGGGGACGGATGCTTTTTTCCCGTGAGGAAGTATGACGAACAGTCGGTAGAACAGACAGGATGACAATGACTTTCATACCCATAAAATCTGATTTTTTTCCAGCTAGTGTTGAAACACCAAGTCTGATTCCAACTTTCTTTCTACGGGACAGGATATCAAAAAGCTTGAATATGATGGCAGCGCCCTGCAGAGCCCAAACAATTCAACAAATGCTTTCAAAAGTTACATTTTCTTGTCTGTGTGGCCTTCTGGCATGTTTTATTTGATAAACTCTCCATGACCACGTAATCCAAAATGGGTGGTTCTATAAACATTCATCACAATCATCACGGCCGGACTTGGACTCAACTCGACTCAAGCCATTGTTTTGATGACTTGCAACTTGACAGAAAAGAAACAGCTTCAGTTATGGAAGTAAAAGAGTCTTGAGTTGAGTTGATCCGCGACATGATGACTCATAAGACTTGACTGTTTTCCTTTTATATTTTCAGTTTAGTTTTTATGTTTCTTTTTGCCTGTAGCTGTCACTATTTCACTGTGTAAAGGTGATCAGGAGGGATTTTTCTTTTGTTTTTTTAATTATTTGATTTATTGATATTTAGTTAAAGTAATAGACTTCAATTCATTGTCATGCTTTTTGAAAAAGGTTGGGTTATTTGCTTATAATACTATAAAGACTGGATACTGCAGGTAACACAGCAATATCTTTGGGGTGCTGCATACTGTAGTAGCCATGACTCAATAATGTTATACCTCAGAACAAGGCACAGCCACAGTTATTAGAATTAGGGATAATAGATTTCTCCCAAATAGTCCTGGATGATCCACCATCTTACAACATAATATGCTCAATTATTAATGGTGGTAAGAATGATATGTAGGCAGACCTCTCGGGTTGGGCCTGCCCCCACAGTCTGGCAATTCAAAGAGCTAACATCCCACTGTGCTGAATCAAAAGGAATAGAGTATTTACTGCTTATGCAGCCCTTTTTTTACATTATCCATTAGGGTGTTCAAATGATAGAGAAATATACATAAGGGTCAGCCACAGCTCTATACTTAAGTTCACTGGCTCCCGGGAGGTCTGCCATCTCCCTCGGCTTTAATTTGGAATCATTCAGAGGCAAAATGGTAGCTGTTTGATTTATCCCTTATTACATTGCTTCTTAAGAATCTGTCAGGCAGCCTCATGAATTCATTCATCTCCATAAGCTTTCTCAGCGCCACTTAGGCCTTGTGTAATCTGGGTGAGACCCCTTATCACTTCATTTGCACAAGCAGGAGACTATCAATTCCTGTCCAGTATCTGGGCCAGGGGAATTAGAGCAGAGGTGTTTGGATGTGTCCAGAGAAAGCTGCAGTGACAACCAACTGATTACAAATAGAAATACCATGCAGGTGTTCCATTTCACACCCTATATTTACAATTTTCGTAAGCATTAGTTAAATACAGTTGCTGCTTTATTGCTCTCACTCTTTTCAGTGTGGATCACAAT
Organism: Diplodus puntazzo; assembly: GCA_963678695.2. Classification (NCBI taxonomy): domain Eukaryota; kingdom Metazoa; phylum Chordata; class Actinopteri; order Spariformes; family Sparidae; genus Diplodus; species Diplodus puntazzo. The sequence continues at coordinate 14,924,813 of OZ023167.1, read as the reverse complement.
TGACAGGCAATTTTCCACCATGATCCATTGATGTATTGCCACTGTGAGCAGAGAAACACTCAAAAGCATTTAGCTGGTGCCTAGCTCAACACAGCAGCCTCATAAAGGCACGACAATGGCTGAGCTTAATAAGAAACAGAATGGATCCCATGAGAGTGGAGGACCCATCAAGCTGGGGAATTTCATTTAATTTCCCCGGGGCCGGGTATGTCTTGTACACATAATTAGAGCCCAACATGCAATGCTCCTTGTGTTTTGTCAATAATTCCCCCAGGAGCAATCAGGACAAGGGTTGGACATGCCTCTGTGACCTGGGCTACTTGCAACAAGCTCAGCCACCTAATTACACTGCCTCTAACAAGCAGTGTGGTGGTTGCAAGGGAAGGATGTGGGGGGGAAGGGGACCGGCCAGAGACCAGCGTACAGCCCCTCCTCAGAGCCCCTGATGTCATTAGGATTGTTTGTTGATGCCGCCATGCATGCTGGGACAGCGTTGTCATTCTGACAAGCCTGTTTTCAATTTCCCTCATTTAGGATCCTCTTCAGTCGTGACTCACTGCCTCTGGTGGCTCACACAGCAGGAGATTATGGATATGGTCCTCTACAGCAGTTATGTGCTTGTGAGACTCATCCAAAACATTTCTGTGTTGTGAAATAATCTATCTCATGTCCATGACTACAGATATTGCTACTTAAAAAATCCTTAGAAGACCAGTCTAGCCAATCCAAAATCTTATTCATGTGTCAAAGTCAGTCACTGCATGCTTGCATCCATAGCGTAATGTCCTGGAAATGTATCATACACAACTAAAAGAACAGCCAACGATTATAGAGACATTATGAAAGCAGAGACAAACCACGTAGTACTACATATATTACACCCCGTCTCCCCAATAGCCAATCATCTGTTTTATCACGATTTGACAGGGCATATGTCAAATCGTGTTGTTGCATTGACGCGGGCGTGCAGTCGAGATTTACCGCAATTTCAACTGATTTGGTGCAGCTGCAAACAAACTTCTAATAAGCATGGAAGAGGAGGATATCATGCTAATGGACAGCATTACCAAGAAGATGAGGTTATTCAACCATTAGACATTAAACTCCGATTTGTTCAAGTGCTCTCCCGGGATGAGCTGAATGTCATCTCACGGCACTCTGGATTGAGCTATACAGACAGTTGGTGTTGTGAAACTGTGCACATGTGTAGGGGAAGTATTACAGGTGTTAAAGGTGTGAAACCTTATTCTGGGGCAAAGTCACCCTTTCCAGCAGATTTGAAAATGAGTCTTTCTCCCCAATTATTTAGATAGGAGCCTAGTCTTGTTAGCCCAATATAACTGCCGTTGCCAACAGTGGCAAGACCCTGAATGATTACTGAGTCAGCATGCAGGAGGTAGAGGTAAAGGACTACACCTTCTATATGGTCTTGCATTTTTATAGCGCTTTTCAAGTCTACTGACTGCTCAAAGCGCTTTACAATACATGCCACATTCACCCATTCACACACACATTCATACACTGATGGCGGAGGCTGCCATGCAAGGCGCCAACTGCTCATCAGGAGCAATTTGGGGTTCAGTATCTTGCTCAAGGACACTTCGACATGCAGCTGGGGAGCCGGGATTCTTACCAGTGACCTTCCAATCACTAGACGACCCACCACATATATATCTATATCTATCTATATCTATATCTATATCTATAAATGTATCTATATCAATATCTATATATATATGTATATCTATATCTATATCTATATATATATATATCTATATATATCTATATCTATATCTATATATACAGATGTGATGACGATGGACTAGTGCATAAGATAATTATACCATTTCTGTAATACACACATGGTGAGTAGGATTATACTTCAAATGGAAAAAATAAAAAAAGATACTGCCTTGTATATTTGATAATTTCACATGACACAAGCAGGAATTGCACAGGATAGTTTTATTTATGTATGGATAATTGCACAGTATTAATATATATATATGATGTGCAACAACCACATTACAGTTAATTTGGTATAATTAAGTCTCTGTGTTGCGTGCGCTCAGTTTGCTTTTGCCATCTGACAACTCACTGAAAGAGAAATCCTGCCTTGGCTGCAGGGATAAAGCTATTTTCTGTGGGTGAGCTGAGGTTGCTTTGGAGAGTGGAAAGACAGAGAGCCAGGAGCCAGTCAATTCTGAAGCAAGTTGCCTGCAGAAATCATTGGCTTGACAAAAGGGCAATGAGGGGGCAGAGGGTTTGTATGAGAGTCACTGGCCCAGTTGCTGGGGGGGCTTATATGCAGGTGAGCCGGGCCTTGACTGACATCCGCCGAGCGCAGTGAGAAAGTTTAACCTTGACGTGTTGGAGAACTCACTCTCAGCAGGGAGAGAGGGCAGATAGAGAGACAGTGAGGGGTGAAGAGAAAGCGTGTGAGAGAAAAGAGATAGGCACTGCTAAGGGTTTTCTGCATAACAACAACCAATTTTTTTTTCATAAGCAGCCTGTTTCCAGAGACACTGGTTTGAACCCAAGGTCTTACTCCATGCATTATTAAAGACCGGTAACTGGCAACACTGCCTCATAAATAGAGATGAGGACAGACACCCGAGGAGCCGGGGTGCTGCTCACTCTTGATCGGCCACAAATCCATCGGCCTAACATGACCCAGAAGGTTCAACATACATAGTACGCTACAGCACACTCTTCTATCCAGCAGCCCTCCGTTTTGTTTCTGTCATTGCACCTGACAAATGGCACCGCATGGAGTAAGTTCATTACCGTGGAGGTCAGTGGTATAAAAAATGCATGTAATTTATGTTTGACTCAACATGTTTTGCAGCATAGGGGTTATTTTTGGCTTAGAACTTACGACAATTTTAGCAGGGCTGTTAAAACAACATAAATAACACTTACAAAATATGGGGAGAGCTAATGATGTGCTTAACAGATGGCTCTGAAAATAGTTCAGTCAGTTACCAAGAATAATATGCCATGCCCTCTATGTCCTATTGATAAAGGAGTCTTGCAGCAAGAAGGCTAATTGTTATATTCCCTGTGTGTGTGTGTGTGTATATGTATGTATGTATGTATGTATGTATGTATTTATGTATGTATATATATATATATTAGAGATGCACCGATCCAGTTTTTTTCTGATCCAATCCGTTACCGATACCTGGACTGAGTGTATCGGCCGATACCCGATACCGATCCAATACCATTGTTGAATTAATAATAAACTGTATACCTTCCACCATGTGAAAGGGATTAAAGGCACCACACTTTCCTAACTAAGACAAAATAATCAAACAGTTACCGAACATTGTAAACATGTGTAATAATAATAATAATAACAATAATAATAATAATAATAATGATAATAATAATAATAATAATAATAATAATAATAATAATAATAATACATTTAATTTATATAGCACCTGTCAGGGTACCCAAGGACACACGCAACAAAGTGGAACAAACAAATCAAAGAATGAATGGAGCGCCTGTCAGTCAGCACGGAGGGAACACTAGCCCCGAAGTCAGTAGCACCGTCTGTAAACAAACTAGCGTCTGGAGGCTCCATGCACACAGCGGGGGCGACCACCCAGCATCGCTGCGAGCCGGGGAGACAAAGCAGCCCGGCGGTGAATAACCCGATGGACAGCCCACATAGTATTGAGTACGTCGGTTTGAAAGTTAGTGTTGCTAGGCTAACAGCTGGTGGCGGGGCTACAAGCTAATCAGCGAGAAATGTGACGTGAGTACCTGTAACCAGTGTTGGGAAAGTTCACTTTCTAAATGAACTAGTTCAAAGTTCAGTTCACAAATTTTAAAATGAACTAGTTCAGTTCATAGTTCATAATTCAAAATTTTGAACTAAGTTCACAGTTCCAAAAATGAACTAGTTCATAGTTCTTTTTTTTTTCAATATGTTGATGTGAGCTATTATTTTTCTAAATGATTGCCACAGCCCATATAGAACCACAGACAGCAATCATTATATCAGTTTTAACACTGAAGCTGCAGCTCTCCCACAATATACTGCAACACCAGGCTGTCCAGCTGCGGCTGGGAGATGAAGACAGCGGAGCCGCTACTGTACACTGTTAATGTGATCTGGGTGGTAGAGGATCTGTTTTGGCTCGCTGTTGCCATGTCTTTTGATTTTGTATTCACTTGCACAGACCTTGAAAGGCTCGCCGGGTGCTTTAGTTCAATGTGCCGTTTCAGGTTTGTGGTACAGGATAGAGTACAAATTAAAAATTAAAAATAAAAAAATACATAAATAAGTAAATACATAATAAATAATTTAAAAAAGAAGAAGAAGAAAGGGAAAAATAAAATAATAAATGAATAGATAGTTCATACAGTGGCTTCAGGGAAAACGTTTCATAATGACTCAGTAAGGTATTACTTTTTTTTGTTATTTAACAAAATCAGAGATTTAAGCAAAGAGCTCAGTTCCAGGAGAAAAGGAGCACATTTAGGTAGTGATTTTGCAAATTTTTGTTTGAGAAGAGAACATTTTGCATAGGATAACAAAGTTCATCATGTGTTCCACAGCATTATCTTCTAGGTTAATATAGTAGCAAATAACATGTTTCAGGGTAAGAGAATGGACAGAGTTAGCAGCAACAAAAAATGAGATTCAACAACACTCCAAAACTTTTTAGATATATCACAATAAAAAAACAGATGTGAAGTCTTCATTTGTTTTTGTCTCCATGCTGAGCACATTGATGACGCATGCGGCGGTGGGACTCTGTGGTGGCTGCTGGCTGGTGTTGCCAGTAGCCCTTTTTAGATAGAAAAGGCGGCACATTTGCTCCAAGGTAAGGGCGGCAATGTGCCGGCCTGTCTTTCTAAAACCGAGGCGTAATATTCCTCCTTTTCCAGAAGCCGCCTCTGAGGTAGGCATAAACATGTGACGTGACGTGAAGCTCGAAGTTTGGCTGTGAACAGTTGACAACGAATTTGACTTCAAAATAAGAGCTTTACATTGCACCCCATTGGAGTTTAGAACTGGGTTCTTAGCGGGGGGCTTTTAATTTGAAAGTAGCGACCGTGCTTGCTTGCCGACACAACATCAAGCTAATAGAACCAAACAACTACAGACACCAAGGAGACGCTGCATCTCCTGGATCTCAGTGGCTGTCCAGTTGTTCATCTTAATGTCCGCGGATGAAGTGATGGACTGACTGCTGTGATCAGCTGTTTCCTGGTTTTAAAACTGTTATGTCTGTTCAGGACGAATTAATCTGTGTTCGTTTGGTAATGCCTCACTGCGTGTTTGGTATGCAGCTGTTTCTGTCTGTCCTTTAAGGCTCGATGGGAATCTGGCGCTGTCTTGAACGAAGTTAAACTGAGAGAACGCGCCGTTCACAAACGCCAGAATGAACGCGTTCACAATAACGTTCATCAGGCAGAATACAGTACGTTCAGTTCACGTTCGCCCAAAATATGAACGAGTTCATGAACGATCGTTCATTGAAGGCGTTCAGGCACAACACTGCCTGTAACGTCCTGCAAACAGGAATACAAAATAAAACATAGCAGCTGAACCTGAGAATAAACTAATAAAGAGTTGGTCAAACAACAACTTGCGCTCTTCCAGCATGCGACACACTGCCGCTGACGAATGACGTAGGATGTGCTGCGACGGCGAAAAAAAAAAAAATTGGATCGGCCGGTGGATCTGTTTCATTCTACCGATCCCCGATCCAGCCGTTTTGTCAATATCGGAGCCGATATCCGATCTTAATATCGGATCGGTGCATCCCTAATATATATATATGTATGTATATATATATAAATATATATATATATATATAAATATATATATATATATATAAATATATATATATATATATATATATATATATATATATATATATATATGTATATATATATATATATGTATATATATATATATATATATATATATATATATATGTATATATATATATATATATATATATATATATATATATATATATATATATATATGTATATATATATATATATATAATATATATATATATAAATATATATATATAAATATATATATATATATATATATATATATATATATATATATATATATATATATAAATATATATATATATATATATATATATATATATATATATATATATATATATATGTACACATACACACACATATATATACACACACACACACACACACACACACACACACACAGTGGACAAAACATTTTTTTAACAGTGGTTTTGTTTCCACTCCAAAGCCTCTCTGTATGCGACCAGTCTCATAAACTCTTGATATATGTACACAATTTGCCTGAGACATTTTTCTTTTCCAGGTCAGGAAAAATGGAAATGGCTTTTTCTTTCCACAGGAGTGCACATCTCAGTCAAACAGCATATTTATGGTTTTTGTTGCTGATTGAATTATTTTCCACTCCCTGTGTTCTCAGCTTGCGTTGGGAATTGAATCATTGCCTTTGAAACATGATTCACTGTTGCAACTGTTTTTTTTCCTCCATTCAATTCCAAGGACTTGGCAACCTTGTCCTATTCAAAAGTGTGTATTATTACCTTTTATTGTTAGCCATAAATGAATGGTGAGGTTGAGCACTCTAGAGGCAAGTGTAACACATTAGGGCTTGCATAATATCACATCTCAAGGCAAGAGTCAAACCCTCTGCAGTCCTGTGTTTGAACACCAAAACTGCTATGCAGTAGGCTATCAAAACACATCAGGGGGTATTCTAAAAAGCAATACCAACTCCTTTTATTGATGCAAAGAAAACAGTTTGATTTCATTCCACATGCTTTTGAATAAAAGTTGCATTTGAGTATCTGGTCCTTGACAAAAAATAATCATGGCTGTGTCAGTGTTATCAGCATGGGTCCACATGCTTAAACCATTCATTTAATAACTTGTTTTTTGTTAACATTCAACAAATATTTAACAGATACATACCAGAGTTAGAGTTCGCATAATCCTGAGGTGCCTGGGAAAGTTCTCATATAAACTCTGATAAGTACTGAGCAACAGGATACCTTTTAAAACTGGAGACACCTTATCAGACAGAACCGTTTCTACATGCAGACTGAATGTCAACTGTAAGCAATTATGCAAATAGAGAGTGTATATATTAGTGGAAACTGTAAACCTGGAAACTAGAATTAAATGGAAAAAAATCCATCATCCCCCATGATGATCGCCAACTCTGTTTTTTCATCATGCATGTATGCAATCTTTTTGTTAGGTGGATCTCTCTGAGGTCCTGTCTTTTTACTCATTTTTAGCATTCATTTTATGAACTATAAAAGCTTGAATAGGCAATGACTGGCACAAGCACTACATTAATACGAGTTCATTGAGTGTTAGCAAGTGGACATGTACTTTGACAGATTGAGGATTTACCTGCTAGGTCAATGTCAGGGTGCAAGTTCTGGAGCCAGCTACTGCAAATGGGTCACAGTGAATGTAGAGGAGGAGGGTCATAGCCCAGGAGCAAAACAATCTAAGTTCAATACCACAGCTCCCTAAATCTACTCAATGTCTTGTGCTTCTGTGTATGTGTTTAAGATTAATTAAGAGTGGTGTTATATTCAAGAAAACAATATGCAATCTGTTGGAAAAAGAATATCACAGACAAGACAGTATAAATAACCTGTGAAGCACACTGACAGGCTGACATTTTCACCTTCTGTCACTGTCCTATTTCAGATGAAAAAAGGATGTGGAAATTTGTGTCAATTAGGCTGCTTCCATTCAATTACCAGTGTGTCAGTCGAGGGGTAAAATGTCATCCCTCTGACCCGCCTGTGCCTCTAAGCTTTGCCGTGTCATTACTGTATTGCTGGGTGGAGGGGCGGATGAGGGCCAGTACAAGTGAGACTGGGATGGGGAAGGAGAAGGGGAGGGTACGAGGGGAGGACAGGCATGTGGGTGTGTGTATGTTTGTGTGTGTGTGGGGCTGTCTGGGGAGTGTTGCTGCCTGCTGACCTGGTCATCCATCAGACAGGGTCCATCCATCCACCCCACCCATCCTACCCCCCTCCACCCCCCACCCATCAGCATGACTCTCTGCCAGGCCTGGAATCTCCACATTAATTTCTCATCTGTGGCGCCCTAATGAGCTCCGCCTGCTCGTCCACCTCTGAGACCCTACTGATTATCAGACAGGGGGGCGACCATTTGTCAATGGCAAGAGGTGGCATTTACACTGCTGACCTTGCTGCCAAGGGGAGAAGAATCAAATGGGGGAGAAAAGAGAAGAGTAGGAAAGAAAAGGAACGGAAAGCAATCAGCAGCTCTGCAGCCCTGCGCCATTTGCCGTCACAAGCACTGCCATGTGTTAAGATGATCTCTATCTGTCTGTGTGTCGGTCCTTTTTTTGGTCGAAGCATAAGGGGGCAAAATCGAGATGTAATAATTTTATACTATCAACATCAACATTCCTTTTCTTTGTATCTGTGTGTGTGGAGGCTGTGATGGTGAGCTGTGGGCCTGTGTGCACGCGCCTCAGAGGGAGCAGGGATTTGCCGGTTATTGGATGGAGGGGAGCGGTGTCTGTGACACCCGCTAACCTTGGCCAGGGCTACTGGGACTCTGGGGGTATCCATCACTGTGGCAGCCTCGAGACCCAGACCGGGGGAAAGCCACAGAAGTTGCCGGGGGAGGGAAAAAAGCTAGTAAAAATTTAATGCACTCCGCAGAGCGGTCATGTCATACTTGGTTATGGAAAATAATCCCAGATGCCTGCAGTGCTAAAATGGAGCTGTAATGTGCTCGCCTCCTAACCCGGCCTGACAGCCATGATGTACGACTACCATTACCGGAAAATATCACTTCAACTAACCCGTGATCCGGCTCCGCTAAGGGTCATATTATCCATGAGGAACAAATTACACTCCCCCAAAGTAAATACAAATTTCCTACACTGACTGGGTACAAAGCACAGAGGGGGGAGGGGGCAGGCAGGAACGATACCTATGACAACGCTCTGCAGAGTGACAAGGATGATAAAGTACATGACAAATCACTGGCTGACAGGGTACTCTAGTGCAATCAGCCTCAGCCTCGGCCTAGCGAGCACCCACTCAAGCCTGTAAACACTACTCTCTTCCTTTGGAGGGGGCAAAACACATAATCTTTTAACGCTGACAAGTTGCTCTCTCCTTTTTATTACTCATCCTTCCCACTGCGGTGGAAAGAGGGAGGGTTTGGGGGGTAGGAGGAGGATATAAAATGGTTTTATGTACAGTGCTGCAGAGTGATTGAGAAACTCGACTCTTCTGCTGTAATTGCCTGAGGGCAAACACAGCAAAACAATAAAGGAAGAGAAACAGCAAATATATTACCAGTTCAGATCTTTATTTTATGTCAAGGACAAACAGGTTCTCTTGGCTGCTCTAAAGCACCCACTTAGATCCCTCGCCTCCAATAAGAGCAAAGCACAGCAAATTACAGCACTCGGTTGCATGGCCATTAATAAGACACAAAGCATTTTCAAAATGGCATTTACAGCTTGTGGCTGCTGATAGAGCGAGTAAATAACACTTAGGAAAGGTGTGGCCTATATAAAGAAAAGCCCAGAGGCGAGGGAAAGAGAAATAAAGAATCTACAGGGTGATAAGTTCTGCAGATTAAAGCATGGAGTCATTGTCTTCACAAAAGGCCTCAGTAACGACTGATGAATAGTTAAACTGGAAAAAGCACTTGAGCACTAGCAGATATTCACACTAAAATGTTTGACTGGCAGTTTCAATGTGCCACTTACTTGCAAAAAAATCACTTAAGCATTAGCAAGTCCAGACGGAGTGAGTGCCTGAGCGCTCTTGACAACATTACAAAGACTGCTAAGAAATGTTGCAGAAATTTGCCGCAGTTCAATCAAAAAAGATTATGTTGAGTGAATGTTTCTCTGCATACATTTTTTTATTTTACACGTTCATAACGATAAAATATAATCATAAAGGCTGGGTGCATTTAAACTCTGTATAAAGTATATTGCTATTGTGGGTTACTTTTTACTGTGAGGTTTTACAGCTCCGGATCCTACACATGTTGAGGCTAGGGGATTTTTCAAAGCCCTCCTAAATGGTCTCAGATGGTGGAAAACCTGTTGGTGTTAACTACACCATGAAACAAGCAATGTTATTGGTGCTTTGGCGGATGCACATGAAAGACACCTGAGGCGATGGAGCTCTTTTCAGTGCGCTCTCCTGCCAGTAAAGCGGAGCATCGTAACTAGAAACAAGCTGCTCCAAATGAGCAGGCCAGTCCTGCCTAGACCCAATAAAAATGACCACCTGATCCTGCCTGGATCCACCAAAAGGAGAGAATGTGGAGAGGATGTGTGCAAGAGCACATTTTGCTGACGGACTGTGTTTCAGGAGTGGAAGATGGGCCAAGCCACATGATAGAGACAGACAGACGAGGACATGCTCGCCAGAAAAAGCTTTGAGAGGAGGATTTTGGCCCCTCAGCAGGCGTTTTTGCTTGCATTCCACTGCCAGAGACCACATGAATCCCACTTTACAGTATAGGATGAAAAGAAGGCAAATCGTCCCATTTTATTCTTGCCACATAATAAGGCTGAAATGAGCTGTAAATAGTGAGGCACAAATGCATTAGTTCAGTTTTTGTGTGTTTGTGTAGATAAGGAACTAGATGCTGGAGATGCACAATCAACTACATGAATCATCAAATAATAACCACACATACACATAAATATTTCAGCCACATTTTTTATACAGTACATGGCGTAGATCTTTAGAGCAGAAGCATGCAAGCGTTCCTTCTCATTGTCTGAGCTCTGACTGGACTGCTTGATTCTGATGGAGAGAATGGGAGCCTGCTTGTAATGGGGGCCTTAGCATAGAAGCTAATGATAACACATACAGGGCTAATAACACCAGCTTTGTGTGACGAGTGACTGCAGCGAGCCTGCCACCTACCTGTCTCCCACTATGCCATTAACATGTCATGTTGGAGAGGGCCCATCCTACAGGTCACTTTATAATGAGCAAATGCTCTGACAGTTTCCAACACATGCAGACACACACTTGCACACAAACACATGAGCAGGATTGTGAGCACACATACTCTGAGATGCGAATAGCTGTCTCTTATCTGAGTCTGGCAGCTCCAGCCGACACGGCAGAGGCCTTCTACACCAGGCAGAACGTGATTTCTCCTGGGAACACTTTTTCCATTTCCTGCTTTTGAAGGGAAACTAAATAAGCCACGTTTGTCCTCATCTGAATACATTTGACCCATTAAAATGACTCTGCTCTCCCGCGTCCTTCTCTGCTGTGGTGTTGTAAAGTAGACCGCGTCGCCCACAGAATGCAAATGACAACAGCGGCAGTGGGCACAGTGTGCCTGGTGCCTGGCAGGAGCAGATAGTGGCAGAAGTGACGTGGACTGAGGAGGGGGTAAAAGTGTTGAGTGGGAGCTCCAATTACTCCCTCACATTGAGGAGGAACACATGAGTCAACTCCTGTCATAGGGGTCCTCTATTTACTAATTCACTCCTCTGTTACTTTAACACACAATTAATCAATGACAGCAAGGTGTAGTTGGTGCTGTTCATCAGGAGCGTAACGTGAGCCAGGGTGAATTAATACAGTCACTGAGGGGATTACAGCTTACCATGCTCTCTCTCTCTTCCCGAAACAAAAAGGAATTGCCACAGAGACAGGAGCAATTTAAATCGACAACACTGAGTAATGACTCAATTTGCTGCACAGTCTAAACACCACAAGCAAATGGTATTACTAAATCAGTGGAGTGGATCTAGATCTCTAGTTAGAAGTCGTTGGATAATATGGCTGCTCATAGAATCTATGAGGTATGCTCAAACTGAATACCTAGACATTACAAATGGAGCTGCTCTGAAAACAATACGGATGGATAAAAACAAACTTGTAGCTACTTACAAGCACTTCGATTTGTAATTGTTGTAAAAGGATTAGAAGCATTGTTAGGGTGGCCTAAATTGGGGTTAAATGTCCAGCGTGTAGAATTTAGGGGGACCAAATAGCAAAAATTGATTATGTTTTCATTGTGTATAATCACCTGACACTAAAGGCAGGAACACACTGGCCCAACCGTTGGACGTCTGAAGCGCTTGGGGAGACTCGGACGAGTTCGGGAACAATTCTGTCCGGTGTGTTCAGCTGCGTTGGAAGCTTTTGGAACCGCGCGGACGTTGTCTGCTCCGATTCAACATGCGAAGTCTGAAGCCTGGTTTATGCTTCTGCGTCGCGGCGACGGTGTAGCTACGTCGTCGACCCTACGCCGTCATTGAGCATTCGAAGTTCTGCGTGGAGGGAACACGTTGTTCTGACATGGTGTCGGTGGACGTCATCAACGTCGGTGATCAGGCGGCGGTGCAAACGGAGCTAACAGCTGTCTGTCAGTCTGACCGAGAAGCTTCTCCCTTTACTTTGCTGTTAGTTGAATTAAATGACATTCACGCTGTCTTTAACTGTCCGTGCGAACCAGTCCGCAGCCTTGTGTGTCTGTTTGTGTGTCTCTGACTCTTGCGTGTTGACGTTGTGTGTCGCTAATCTGTCAAACAGTGCTGTTTGACAGATTAAGTTTGAATGGACAGAATTTGAGCACACGACAGGTTTTCATGTGGTTGCCGCTCGTACCACAAAAACTTTAAAATTGGCGGTGTTGTTATACTGTTGACCGGAAAAGCAACTGCTGGAAATGACGCTCTGAGCGGACCAATCACAGTCCTTGCCGTTCGCATCTCGACGCGTCGACGTGACGCGTAGTCAGGATTTTTTGGAGGCGCACGTCAGGCTACGGCGTAGGGTCCGCGTAGGGGTCTGCGTCGACAACGTAGCTAAGCCGTCGCCGCAACGCAGAAGCATAAATCAGGCTTGAGGAGGTTGGCTGTTTGCCGTCGGAGCCATTGGATTCTCTGATTGGTTGTGTGCTAGCTGTATGACCATTCTGCTTGGCGGTGTGCTAGCGAATCAGCGCGGTGTGTGGGAGGGGCAGAATACTGTGTGCGCTTTGTTTTTCTATGCACTCCGTTCCGTCATTTCCTGTTTTCATGTTTTGGAGTACTGGCACAAGACTAGCACCACCCGCTTATTGCATCTCGCGCAAGTGCAGAACGTACACACTACTGTGAAGTTGGCAGCACGTCGAAGCGGTGTGTTCAGTGCAACTTTTCTGCCAAATGGGTCAGACGAGAGGCAACGGAGTGGTTGGATAAAAGCAGTTGGCTGTTGGTTTGAGTCTGGGCGGTGTGTGGGGGCCTTAAGAAACATTGTGTTTTCCTAAGAACAAGCCTTCAAAATCTACAGAAAGGACAGGTCCTCTTCCACAGTCTTTTCTACAGTAGTCCAGAAGGGATACACTTAACACTGGCTCAAGTGAAGGCCTTTCATGTTAGAGGCCACCATCAAGAGAGTAAAGCGGGGGGTATTCAGTTTGTTGCAATCCACAACCTCACTGCTAGATGACACATAATCCTACACATTTGATCTTCAAGTCACTAACATCTTCAAGACACAGCTAGAAATGAAAATTATGTAGCATATGACATAAGACTCCCCAAACCATCATCGGTATTTGCTTTTCTTCTTCTTTCTTCTTCTTCTTTTCTTCTCTTTAGCTTTTTGAGTTTGTTAATCAATTAACATCAATTTTATATTGATTTCCAGTGTTTGCATTTTTACACTGTAAACTTCTTAGCAAATATATGACAGTGTTACATTACAGGAAGATGCTGCAGATCTTGACGGTAGGAGGTGCTGATTGAGACTATATGCACAGAAATAAGCAACGAACACCTTGTAAAGGTGATTTTGTTACTTTTAATTAGCAACGTATCTCAACAAAAGACAAATAAATAGGCAGATGGGAAGTTAAATAGATGGGTAGATATAGCACAGGATATACGAACACAGCCACTGTGCTGAATACTGTAGTTAATGTTAGGCTTTAAGCAAAAGTCCACACCTCTAACCCTGGCTGTCACAGCAGTCTCATTTAAATGTCATCTAAATCCTAAAAACTCAGAACAGTTCGATTTAGATTTTGCACATCATTAAGTCATTTATAATTAATGTGCAGCTAATTAAGGCTTTCTCATAGTTATTAACTGGACGTTTAATTCTAAATACATTGAATTCTTAGCCTTTAAGATACTGTAACATTTTAATCTTACTAAAACTTGATGAAGGATGCCTAAAATGACCCAAGCATATTTAATAGTATATGAAAAAAATCACAGCTTACCTTGTCATCTTGGTCGCTCTCGGTGTCACACTGCAAAGAAACAAAAAGAAAGGCCAAGCTGAAAATGAGGAGCAATATGTCACATCCTTGTGTTATAACTTCTTGGTCTGTATTCAATTTCAAATTGCAAAATGCATTCAAACACCTGTGAGAGTCATGATCTAATTTACATTTGTAAATGGCATATCTTATTTGGTTTTTAACGGCAAACTTATCATATACTCATATTCAGTGTCTGAATTTTATCAAATCACTTCATTAGTCGACACAAGCACCGGAATGTGAAACAAAGCAAATTTCTCGTATGCAGCTGTGCCCTTGTTAACACTGAAATGTATGTGAAACTCAGACGGAGCCGGAATCTCAAAACGCTAACCACCACTAGAATTATAATTCCATGATGTCTGTTCCTGCTTGAGGCTGGGAAGGAGAAATGACAAGAAGAGGAAGGGAACTTTGTAATGGAGGGAGGAAAAAGTGGTTAGATTTCATTTTTTCTTTCCAATTTCAATTTCAAGGTCCACTTAATTCTTTATCAACTAATTAGTGTGATGCTGGGTGACTGGCGGCCCTCAACGTTGTGCATATGGCTGAGGTGCAGAGAAGCACTGGAGTCAGTAATGAAGAAGGCACTGGGGGGGAATATGGGCAGGGGTTGGCACAGTGCGTGTGTGTGTAGGCGGGGAGGGGTTGGTGGGTGTCGATTAAAGTAGGGAGGGAGTGAAGGAAGGGGGTGAAATGATTGACAGCCCAGGGAGTGAGCGACACAAAACTGTCGTTTTTTTTCTTTCTCTCCCTCTTTTTTGCTTCCATCTCTTGTTTTTTGCTGATCTGGGGCCCTGCAGAGCTCAAAGGTAGCTGGCTGGGCTCGTAGCTGGTCTGTTTCTGAGGCTGGACAGTAAAAAGGGGCCTTGCGAGCTCAGCAGGAGCATAGCATCCAATTTACAGGCCTGTCCCACACGGCCCCAGGGGCCGCCCGTGGCACATTGCCATGATGGTCAGCTCCAGCAGCTCATAAATTATGCAGAGGCAATAAACGCACTGGGCAAACACTCCTCAGACGTTTCCCTGCTCTCCAATTCTCTCTCACTCTGTTTCTCCACCACCAACAACATTTCACCCCCCCATTTTAATACAGTGTGCAGAGAGCCTGTCGCCCTATAGAGTGTCAGCTGGAAGAATAAATAAAGGTAATGTAGACGAGTGAGGATTCTGATTACGCGTGAATGTCCGTGTTAAACAAAAACTGCACACTGCGTGCATAAATGTGCACCTCTTTTCTCGCTTGTGAATAATAGGCGTGTCGGCCTCCCACACAGGACTGACTAATGCAGCAGCAGACGAGATCTGATGAGCAGTATTAACCATCTCAACTGCCTCCATGCATTTAGGCTTCTCAGAATGTGACAACGGTAAAGTAACCAAGCACTCATTAGCTGCTTCTTTGCCTGCACACAATTCACACTCGGGAATACAGGCATGTAAGGGGTTCAAATAATGGACATCATTTTAGTTTTTCCACTGTGTTGTGATCCATAAAAAAACACTACTTGCCTTTCTTTCTCATGTTCCCTTTTTTTTGCTCTCCCTCCTTCCCCCTGTTCCCTGGCTGTGCAGCCAATTGCTTTGATTGCCAAGATAGAAGCCGGCTGGAATGACTTGCCCTTGCTTGTGAAGCAAATGGAACATGCTAATGGAACTCATCGTATTACCCGATGCAAAAGTGCCATAGCTCATTACTTTAAGATAAAAGGATATCATTGTAGACGGCAAGCAGAATTGACTTTCTGTGCTGCGACTTGATGATGATTTAATCAACTGCTCTCTTTCACTTCTCATCCCTGCGCCTGTCGCTTCCGCAGGTGCCACTAAACGAAGCACTCACATGGCTAGTGGGGAAGAGAAAAGAAAAGAAATTGCTGTCATTATTTTTTTTTCCCTAGGAATAGAGGTATGCAAATTTCCCAGAGCGACAAAGGGTGGAAAAAAGGGAAAACTTAATAAAATGGAAATTCCTTTATAATGAGCAAAGTAAAAAATCCTGACATCAGGCCTGACAGGCAAGGGCAGGCAATTGATCGTCCTTACAGTGCAGACGCCAAAGCTCCCTCGAACTCGCTGCTCAAGTATAGAGCAAAAAGTAACAAATAATAATATCTCTAAAAGATAAAAAAAGCACATCTCAGGCATACAAACAAGCCAGAGCTGTCACTCAGTGATAAGTGATCATAGTGAACTAATGCGTTGCCTCATGCATAAAGCAACCTGAGGCGGGGAGAAGAATCCCTGTATATCTGGAAATTTTCTCGCTCCTTGTATTTCTACTTATCAAGTCTTACATTAGAAACAGAGACGGGAAGCGAGAAACTCTTGGCTTTGCACTTGGTAGTTGGGAACGTCAAGAATGATTGGTAGACCTCATCTTTAATAACTGAGGTATGGAATTGTTTTAGGAGGTAAGCATGAGCTCAAAAATTTAGTTATTGCTACTGACGGGTGGGTATGAATAAATCTCCAAAGCTATGGTTAACTGTAATGTCAAAAACATTTTACACCAAATCCTCGGAGGCCTTGGCTAATGAAAAGACATATGTCAGAGGTTTAAAATGACTGACAAAAATGAATATATTACAGCGAAGAAAGGAAAAACTCAAAAACAATGGTGCCATTGAGATCAGTAGAGCTAGCTCTCTGACAGGCTGAGGTAGGAAATGGGTCTTATTTAAAGCAACAGTCATGTACAATAAGGAAACCATTAGCTCTGGGAGGGGGCTGACAAGGAAAAGTGATACTCTACCCAGGCCCACTGCTATTTACACAGGACCAGCATTATACTGTACAGCTATACTCGAGTGTTAAGTTTAAGTAACACAGGAATGTCAAACATTAGCTTCAGCTCTAAGAGCTGTTGATGTTGGCCTGTATCCGGAGCACTTCTGATTGCCCCTCTGCTCTCACCCGGGCCTCTCTCTTGGCTGAGTGCTCTTACAAATTTCCCTGTGCTCTGTCCAAGCGTCGAGCCCGTTGTTTATATTGGTCTGAAATAAGGAGTAAATTATTCTTGTCCTAAATCCTCTCCAGCTGAGAGTAATGCTGGCCCAATACAAGGGGAACATAAGGTGCCATGGGCTGAATGCTTAACGATGCAGCTATGCTATCGTCCGTAGCAGCAGGGCTCACCAAAGTCTCCTGCCAGAGCTACCCACAAAAAAATGTCTGTACTAAAGAGGTGACCACATCACATGAGGATGCGTGCAAGGCAAGTATGCCATGTTCCCTTTTTCCAACTTAACCTTCTGGTAATCCACTGGTCCACAAATGCTAACAGATGTTAAATCAATCAAGAAAAAATGACATGATATTTTCTAAAGGCAAACAGAATGTGTTTAACAGGCTTACTATGATTTCAAATCCTCCAGTGTTACAAGTTGTCTCCATGCTAATGTTTCTTCTTAAGTCTGGAACTGTGAAGGATGCATGTTGTCGCCCCCATGAGTGACATTAGCCTCAGGTTATGCTGGTTGCTATCCACGACCTTAGAATTAATTATGGTTGATATGGGCTTCATTAAAACGGCCCGTTGCACTGAGGACGGTGTCTGTTTATCAGCCTGAGCCAGGTTGTCCTGCAGGATGGCTGAAGGGGTTAAAGCCCGGGGAAGGAGCCAACCTGCCTGCATGCCTGGGAGCTGGAAGGACAGCATGAAGGATGGCAGCCATTGCCAGGGTCAGCTCTGACAGTGCCAATTTGATGTGCTGTCGTCAAGGGCTCCTCACTCCCTCCTCCTAACAGCTCCTTCCTGATATAGCTGCGTGTCCTGATGGTTTTCTGATGCAAACAGTCACATGGCAAAATGGTTTTCTCCCCTTCCGCTGCATCCTCCTCCATCTGCTGCTGGGGCCTGGGTGCCACCGACCGCCTGCCTGTCACAGCGTGCGTGGAAATTAGCTGGGGAGGAGGTGCTCGCTTGTGCTAATTACATTTTAATCATTGGAAATGTGTTGGCAAATCAAGCCTTGATTGCCATCTTGGAGCCCAGTGCTCTTCTCTGCAGGTTGGGGATGAGGCTGGGGGGGGTTGTGGGGCTAGAATGTCACTGAGCCCAGACACGCCAAGCTGGACGCCTCGCTCTCCACCACAGCTTGATATGGCGGCATGCCTGGCCTACCGCTGGGTAGGGGCTGTGCCACATTATTCATGGGGAATAGAGGAAGACCAGTATGGCGAAATGGGGATCTGTGCCATGCTTATTCTCAAATCCCCCACTCACACCTCCCATATCCCTCTCTCTTTCTCACCCACACATTACACAGTCTGCCAGTCCCGCCACTGTGAATTGAGGAACAACAAATAGAGCTGGGCAGGAGGAGACTGATGAGCTCAGGGTTTGCTACACAGCACCTGTTTTGGCACACAAAGCTGGAGCAGCAGGCCCTGTCACAATACGCTCACAAATTAGTTTCTTATAACACAGAAATTTGAAAAAGGAAACTTAGTTGGTTTCATCAGGAAAGGTAGGAATAATCTTAAGGCTGGCGATATGAGTATGGTCAATACGCTGCGCTGACTGAGGATGCGGATGTGGTCCAGAAATACCGTCATTACAGCTAAGCTCACAACTGCAGCTATATGCAGCTCTGTCACCTGCTGTGACTTGTAGTATTAATGATGATCTGCCATGGACAGACCTTCTGTTTAAAGCCCCCCTTTCTTTATACAAAAGACTGATTCACACTCATAATGACTGAACCTCACATAAACTCTGGGATTATTTATTATACAGAAATAAGCCTAGCAGACACATACCACGAGAAGGTGTCCATAAAAGACAGTTTAGTAAATACACCTTAAAGTTCAGTGAGTGGAAGGAAATTCAACATGACATGCCTGACTAGGACAGATCATTAAAATAAGCAGGGTTCTGCAGCGATGACATCGAACATATAATTTCCACAGCGTCTGCTTGATGTCGAGCTGTCATATGGAAGCATGGTAGGAAAGAGAGGACCTCAAAAAAATCTCCAGGAAAAGAAAACAGCACAGCTTGAGTGTTTGAGACAGTCTATATAGTCACATAAGGCGAACGCCTCTCTCAGCAGCCAAGAATGTCTCGTCAGGGAGGACCAGACCTCTGTCTGGACTAATATTACCAGGTCTGATCCACATGAGCAGCACTGGCCAAATGCAGCAAGCCAACATCTGAATGCAATTTCCCTTCAAATGTAAAACTTTATCCAGAAGATATTCAATTTGACCGCAAACTCTGGATTCCAGTCAGTGGGACAGTGGAGCTCAAGGAAGGATGATGGGGGAGAAAAATTAAGCCTTCCATAAAATAATAAGAAATAATAATAAAAACTTTATGGTCTGTGACCTCTGGTTTAAAATCTCTGGAGTACATTCTTTTTGGATTTTGTTTCAGTGGACTCTGCCCAAACTTACTGACAGAATATCTGGGAGAATTTTTTAAAACCTTTTATTTCTCTTTTATTAATCATTCCATATTGCTTCAGTCTCTAATGATTTACATTATTAAAGCCGGGTCTGGATGTTGAAATGTGAAAAGTGACATGAAGCAATGCCTGAAATACGGATACACACACACATTTCAAACACTTTTGGATGCCTGGGATGAAAAGGTAAGTTCAGAAGGGTACAAGTGGTATATGTGTATGTTCTGTGGAGAAAGGTAGGACAACAGGAGATGTGGTAGAGTACCACTGAGGTGATGCTTGGCAGAAACAGATGTTGCCGTGGGGTAAACTTCTCTGTTGATCAGTTCCATCCACCCACCTGATACACACGCACACACCTGACAAGGACCAGGGGAGGAAGGAGGGAACAGAGAGGTGCAGCACTTTGCTTTCTTAAAAATCTATTTGTTACACAAGCACCAAGTTCAGTGCCTCTCCTTCTAGACTCATCTTGCTGTTTTTCTCCGAGCTACAGGCTCCTGGGGGTGGGAGGCATTCACTTGTTATTTGATAGAAATGAGAAAATATAAGACACAGCTGCAGCGTGGGCACAAACACCCACAAACAGACACCTTGCCTCACCCCAACTCTGTACTCTGTCTCCATAAGCCAACAGGCGACTGAGGCACAAAGCAGATGCTGGATTAATCAGAGATTAATAAAAGGATTCTGAGATAATTACATACATCACACTGCATTGTTTTCGCAGTTATGGGGACTCCCCCGAGATAAGTCTACTTGGTGTGTATTTTTAGTACCCCTCGTGCTAGACATTAACAATGATGTCATTTGGCATCTTCATTACAGCAATCTGGACACACACATAAACAATCAATATAAGACTATTTATGGAATGTTTGTGAAGAAGCAGAATTTACTGCATGTCATAAGAACAATCTGGATGTCTGAGCAAGAGGAAGTGGATTTGCAGAAGACTAGTTGGAACTGAACAAGAAGATTTTCCCTTTTCTCACCCTGAGACACTAACTTGTTTGAGCCAGTGAAATTCACAACTGGGTGTTGAACCTCAATGCTTTTTGGTATCAACTGACTGTAGCAGAAGCTCTGAGAACTGTCAAATCCAAAAACCTAGCACTGAAACTCAGATTCATAGTCTTGTTTTCTAATTTCTTTTCATTCTTATTTTCTTCAGTTTACAAGTAACATCAATTCATTTTGACTTTGGACAAGATTGGCTTCTCTTATTAAATGATAAGGGGTTTATAGGAAAAACAAGTCATATATTCCTCAAAGTTAGATATCACAAAGCACTGTTTTTATATCTGTGCTGAAATCATCTTTTATATTGTATTCTATCAGCACTTAAAAGGCGCCCATCCCTTGTGAAATGCGCTGATATTATTCATAATGGAGTAAAACTGTGTAAGATAATCTCCATCTGCCACCTCTAGTACTCCTTGTAACATTCGTGGCTTGCATTCACAGAGATGTATGCTTAACAACAGGCAGCAACCCACTGTTGTCTAGAGATATAAAGCTCATCTGCTCCCCTCACCTCCCACTTGCAGCCCTCCCTCCCTCTTCTCCACACCGACTCATAGCTGAGGGGGGAGAAAAACATCAGGATTAGGTTCTGTGCCTCTAATCACTTAACTCCTCACACCTGATGGCACAC
The DNA here is from genome assembly GCA_963678695.2 of Diplodus puntazzo. NCBI lineage: Eukaryota > Metazoa > Chordata > Actinopteri > Spariformes > Sparidae > Diplodus > Diplodus puntazzo. The sequence goes on along the minus strand of OZ023167.1, from coordinate 14,903,426 downwards.
TATTAACTTTGACTGTCTCCAGTGACCCCGCGGGTCGTTGCCCATCACATCAAGTTTTTATTAGGGAATTTTCCTCATCATTAGCCATGGCCTGGAAACGAGCCATTAATATTCATACTGGCAAACCAAAATGAGGTCCCACTGATTTTCCATCATCCAGGCTATCTGCGCAGCTGCTGCCGTTAACAATCACCCCAGTGCTGCACATTCGCCACGTATCATTATAGGGCTCCATAAAGCTCTTTCTCTGGGTCTGCCATGATGGGAAGGAGAGCAAGGTGGAGGAGGAGGAGGAGAAGAAGAAGGCTGTAAGGCTTGCAGCCAGCTGACGCTCGTCTGAGAGAAAATGCCCAGCTCTGCCAACAATCTGCCTGGAAGTCTCATGCATAAAGACCGGTGCTGTCAATGCTAACAACCCCTGCAGGCTCTGCCAGGGACACAGCTGAGATACACAGAGTTCCCTCACATTAGAGCACATGTTGTTTATCAGCCTATAATGGCAGCTACGAATACATCGCTTTGGAAAAGTTTGAAATGCAGACATACCTGAAGATCGCCCTTTCACTTACACAAGAGTTCTCTGCTGTTTACCAATAAATATTAAGTGTTCCACATAGCACCACACCATGATTTACCACTCTGGATCATCAGTAGCTCGAACCGATATGTCTTCTTAATAAAAGGCATTTAAATCTACATGTATCAGAATTTCAGTATGCGTTAACTCTTCTCACGCATCCAAAATGGCTGCCCATATGGGAAGCTCATCGTCACAACGATCAACCCTGTTTGTGCCTCTGCCTCTTCTCTGTTACCAGCTGCACAACCCCACTGCTAGCAAGAGCGGGGGCTCAGGCTCCACACGATGTGAACATTGGCCAGATAAGGTGCTTCAGAGCAACAGTGTCCCAGGCATCTCCTCCTGATAAGACTCTCCTCTCTCTTCCCTACTCATCTGAGCTGAGACTAGCTGGTCCTGATCCAGAGGAAGGCCTCCTCTGTGTCATGGGTGAGAGCAGCAATTAAGTGGCAATACCCTGACAGGCAGAGATAAACTTCCTCCCTTTGCTCTTACACTACGCCATGTCTCACCGATGCAGGGCCGATCCCTTGGTGATCCCCACTGAATTAAACATGAGAATCATATCTGTAAATCAATTATATGAACTAATACGTGACAGCCAGTCACTGCTACATTTTGGATTTCCTCTGACAGGTTACTAACTACTATATTCTTTGTAAATGCTGGAAGTTATTAGTTGGGAACTGTTTCATTACCTGGGTTTGAAAATGGTGTCTTTATTTCATAAACAGACTGCGCAGTCAACAGCTTTCTGTAGAATGAGGACATAAGGTGAGACACCAAAACAGATGCAGCTGCTTCAGCACCGTCTTCCAAATAATTAGAGCTATGGTGACAAAAACACTTTGTTATTCTCCTGCTATGATTTGCTAGCTGTCGCAGTGTACATCTGAGTTGCCTCATTATACAGAAAGTACTCAAATAAGAGCCGACACCGCATACTCCTGTCAAGATTCTGTCTACCGCACATGCAAACAAGCTAAGATGAATAAACATTAGTTGTTGTTGAGGGCTGGTCTTTGAGCCTCGAGGCTCACAAAGATCCGCTTTGTACAAAATAAAAATATTTAATTTGAAACACTGATGCCAGGCAAAATGAAATTAAAAGGAACCCATGCTAACTGCTAAAACAAATTACTCGCAGCGCGCTAAATTACATTTGCTCCTCCATCAGCGAGATCAAACGAGCCTAGTTTGACTCTCCTGCGCTAATGATTTCCTGCACTCACCTCCTTTTTCATCCCAGGGGTGTTAATAAACACTCAGTCTGGGTTTTTTTTGTTTGTTTGTTTGGTTTATTTATACATTTCCCAGCTCTATGTCTCATCTCACTCCCGCCCTCTCTCGTTCACTTTGCCCACGCCGGTGGCAGGCTGGGTGAATTAGAGGGATCTAATGTAATCCCAGGGACAGCGGGCTTCTGAAAAACGTGCTCAATTAAAGCAGGATGAGCCCAGTGGGAGCGTCCCTGGTGGAGCGTGGGGTGACTGACGCAGCCCTTTGGTTGGGATTAATTAGCATGCTAAGTGGTGGAGCACGATTGCAGGCTGAAAGCCATAGACCAGACATCTGACATCTACCACCTCCCACAACACCAGCAGTACAGCCACAGTTTGAACTAGTCCGCCCCCTTCTGTCCCTCAAAGCCTGATTTAACCTCCTAACAAACAGGCAGGTGGACTGAAGTCAGATATGAGTGAACTACAGTTGTTAGCTCGGAACACATTACGAGTCTGCACATCCTTTTGTCAACAAAATGTAAAATAAAGTCTGAAAAGTGCTGCTGATGTTTTTTTAAGGCTCTTCAATTCTACTTTATGTAAATAACTCAAGGTTTTCACTGTCAGGTTTTATTACTATACAGCCTGTCAACAGGCTGGATCACACCACACTATCACAGTATGACAGACAGAATTGTGGCTAAACTCATGCTCAACTGAAGGGTAGCTGCTGGATAGCCAAGTTGGCCAGAGATTAGTCTGATAAAAGGACTGCCGTGTTGAGGGTTTCAACTTGTGATGGCTTGTTTTGCTCCTTGAAACCATTAGCAGTATGCAAACATGAGGTCAAACTGTGAGTGGTGATGTGGAACTATGATGTTGGAGCTGTGCTCTAACAGAGTTTCCAGACTTTTGTCAAACTGTAATGTTTTGCAGTGTTTCGTGTGTTTTCTGTTTGATTTCTGTACAGCAGAATACCACAGAGCTCAGGCCCCAAGGCTCTGTGCTCATATTGACTGGCCCAGCAGGGGGGTGGACTTTCGGAATGAAAGACTGCCCGTGGATAAAAATGTTTGCCCAGCATTCCGGGGCAACCAGTGCAACGTGAACACAACAGAATGCCAACATCTGCATCGAATTCACATCTTTGACTGGGTTAAAGGTTCTTCTTCTATTCTTTAGTGGAAATGATTTTCTACGTGTGTACTATACTTCCAGCACTGGCAAAAATATCTGACTACACAGTATTCTTTGCCAGGGTCCTCATCTTTTTGAAAACTGGGTTCTGTAGCTGAGCTTTCAGGGTCAGCTCTTCCAACATCTACGCTTAGTGAATTACTGGTTCGGTCGTTCTGGAGCTTGATGAAAGGAGAACTCAGCTCACCACAATAATTCAAGACTGTGTTATCAGCCACAAGAGAGAAGACTCTGCCGTCTGAAATCCAGAGAGTAAGAGCACAGCTTTTTTTTGGGAGGCTTGGTGTCTTGTCAGTAAGTGAGGGTCAGCTGTCATGTGGTGCACCAGTGTTTTTCTAGGCCACTGGTTACTGCTACCCTTGTGTGTTGTTATAGTGTCTCTGAATAAGCGATCGTGCTCCAATAAAAACTGACCTACCCTCGGCTCCACTCAAGAGCTTTCAAGCCAACTCAGCACACAATATCCCACATAGTTTATGACAACCCCTCTCTGGGCTTTCTCGCAGCCCAAGACGCAGGGAAGGAGAGGGAGAGAGGGAGAGGGAGGGAGTGAGGGAGAGGGAGAGAAAATGGCGCGAGTGTTTTGTCAGCCGTAATTACTCTCCAATTATATGGTCAAAATATGGCATTACAGGGCACTTTGTTGTCCAGGCAGCCTGGCTTTGATCAAGTTGTGGCGGAATGTGTTTCGCATTAGAGGCCCCACTATGATGTATGCTTCCTGTCATGACAAGGATAACAGTGAGGTCAGCAGAGCAAGGACCCCCGCCCCCCCACTGGGAGCAATAGCCGTCCTGCATCCATCCCTGAAGCATACTCCCCTTCTCTCCGGCCATAGGGAGTAAAAAAGATAGTGAGGGAGGGAGACACATGGTAAAAAAAAAGGACTATGGGGAAGTGGTTCTGAGAAAAGGAGAGGCGGGTGACTCACAAACGTGGTCAAAATGGGATATCTGCTGACAAGAGCAGCAGGTTTACGAATTCACAGAGATGTCTTATAATGCTTTTTGCTACAGGTCACAACCATCACCCTCCTGTTGTTTTACAAGCAAAGACAGAGTTCAGCTGAGAATTTAGTAGACTCATGATGATGATGGTGTGTTTGCTTAAGGCATGAAAAACACCTTGAAATCATTACCAACTTGAAAATGAAGTCTACACTATCCAAATGCGATTGCAGTCTTCTCCTTTCTGACACTGCTACTTTTTCAATCTGATCAACTGTCACTGTTCACAGCTCGACAGCAATGCTAGTGGTCAAAATCTACTCATGGTACATTTAAACAAAGTATATTTTCAGGAGTGCAGGACATGTTAAACATGATATTATCTCTGTGGGCAATGTCATGGTTGAAGTGAACCCTGTGGTTCGCTTCAGTGGTGTGAAGTTGATGGACCATTCATCACTTTTACACTCAGCCAAGGTAAGAGACCGCTGCCCTGGAGCTCTACAGCTGGCATAATATATTAACGGCGAGTGTTCAAGGAAAAATGACAATGACTTTGAATGCGCTCATTTTTCGCCGAGCACATTCTCTCTTGGGTTGGCGGAGCTCTGAAACAACCCACTTATCAAAGACGCCCATGTGGGTAAAGAAAAACATTTCACCACACCATCTCTGAGTGGAGTAGGGCTTGCCAGACTTCTGCTGGTCATCTGCTGAGGGCCAGTGAGAGCTCCTCCTGGGGGATATCAGTGGCATCCCAGGCCAGGCATGGCATGTGCTCTCTCCAGGACCCCCCCTCAGGCCCTGCTGCATGTTGGCCTTCGCTGCGGACACCTCCATCTGTGCTGCCTCCCGTTGGTAAGTTGGCAAACGAGGCTGCACAAGCAGCCCTCCCTTGATTTGGGCGTTCGGCCCGAGGGTTGGAGAAGGAGGAGGGTGGCTGTGGTGCGGCGAGGGATGCTCCCTGGTGTTTCAGAGAGCCACTCCATAACACTTTCCTCATGAGCGCTCCTCCGGAGGGCTGCTGGAACGTCTCGGAGCCATCTGGGGAGAAGTGGAGCGTGGCAGGGAGCAGCTGGACGCTTACAGCTGCTATTTAAGCCCTGGCAGCAGAGCTCCATATCAGTCAGTCAGCAGGAAATGCAGGGAGCACAGCCGAGCAAAACCTAGCAGAGGAGAGCTCACAACACAGAGCCCCTGCTCCAGACTCCTAACATGAGCTTGTTCTGTCCTATAACCACGAAAATGAGGAAAACATATTAGCAAAAAATTATGAGATCCAAATACTGCAGCTGACTGATTTCCGGTGTCCACTGGTGGAATCAGCAGCAGACATATTATCTGTCTGTTGCCAGAAAATATGTTTTGGTAGATAACAGAGATATATCCAATTAAAGTTACAAATGTATATTTCTATTTTTTTTTTTAAAGGGTAAATGCAACAAAATCAGTAAATATGTACGAAATGATCATATATACACTAGTGTTGGAAGGAAAATGCAGCAACAAGCCAGGAACATGTTACACTATAAATTAAAGATGTGGTTTGTGGAGCAGTGTATATGAGATGTTATCTCAAAGACAAGTGTGACCAGGGTCTGGCTAGATAAACTGAGGTAGGTCACATTACACCCTGGGAATCTGCCTCAGTTTACAGCAGTAAACACTCACTGAGTGGTTGAATGAAACAAAGACAGGTGGAGCTCGATGACTTGCCCCAAACACATTCAGTATGCACTCTGATAATTCACTCACGAGTGGGGCAACACTATAGTTTTTGGAATGGCAGACACCACCATCACCCTGTTATTTTATTCCTCCTAAGTTTGAAAAATCTTTCATTAAAAAGTCTTGGTTTGCTATAATTTGAATCATTGTGATGCAAACTCATTGAGATTTATTCTAGTATTTTTATCGTATGCTTGTCTTTGAAAAAAGATAAAAAAGAAAATAAGAATTTCAAAAAGTGCAGGTCATCAATGTAAAACTGGAAGAGAATTGCATGATGTTTTAGAATGTTTGCACGGAGGACAACCCACAACAATGCCAACTCATAACGTGTTCTCTCACTTACTGAAGTCATATTTGGAAAATACATTATTTTGCAAAATCAGTGCTTGTGACTAGTCCTCACTTATCTGAAATGTGCCTGACAGCATCTGGAGAGACTTACAGCCATAACACAGACACTCAGAAAGTAAAAGAGCTCTCAGTCACAGAGACACCAGTGGAGAATTGTGCACCAACAATCAAAGAAAAAGGAACTGGATTCTCAGTAAATGTCGATTGGCCACTGGAGACTGCATGGGAGGTTTTCTCACAAAGCTGTACAAGTCTTGATTCTTGTGTGGATCCCAAGAGCTCAACCCCCCTCATGTGAAGCAACGGGGAAAAAAAACTGCTTGTCAGGAGAGCATTAATTAAAGTGTTAAAGGTAAAAGAAGTATTGACTTCCTCTCTCCAGCAACCTCCCCAACTACTAGCAGCCAGCAAACCCCACTGCCCCTCGAGGTAACGTCTTCTACCAGCTGAAGCCCGAGAGCTAACTGGAAAAAAAGCCCCACTAAGACCAATTAAGGCCTTCACTAGGAGACTGAAAGGAAGACAAATGGAGGCAGAAGGCCCGATTACAAGAAACCTTTGTACAGATGTAAAGCAATTAGAGCGGTCTCAGGGGCCAGACAGTGCGGTACCTGTGAGTCATGGATCCTACAGCCAGTCGAAAGTTGGAACAATCCCTCTTTTCTGTTTAGGGCCCCAGTCAGCCTGTGTATTAGTGTCATATATCAGCCGATAGGCCTGGTATTGGTTTCTCTAGTGCAGGGAAGAGGCAGTAGTCTGCCAAAGAGGACCACTCCACCCTCCATTATCCGTCTGTTGGGAGAACAGGGGCTCTATTATGCATTCAGGCGGGGCCTTTTCGATAAAACAAGGGCAGATAGGAAGTGTGGAAGCTCTCAGGTGTCTCCTTCCACCAGGGAAGTTTGTCAGAGAGGTCATTGTGATAAAAGCCGGGGTAATTATACTGCACAGCACCACCGATTACCAGTCAGAGCACATTTAACCAGGATGGCACTGTGACCTCTACATCACAATGGACCAGCAGCAAATCCACACTGAGGTAGCTTCAGTCTAAAGACCTTCAATGTAAAAATATATATGGGATATTCTATATGATTATAACACGGTGTAAAAGGAGGATTTCTTGGGCTGATGAATAAATTCAATATTTCATTTTGTATCACATCTCATTTGTCAACAAATGCAACAGGCAGTCTTTGTCAGTGTAACTAATGCAGTGTGTGCTAACTCTACATTTGTTGTTGATGGTCCCAACAAAGAGCAGATAGGGTCAGAATCTGCAGAGTAACAAATTGATTGCTAATGGAAATTTATGTTCAGTGGTCCGATGAACAATTAACTAAAGCAAAAACCCTCCCTGTGACCTGAGATTATGAAATAATTCTGACAAATGGAGGCCTGGTCTATAATGACCTTTTTCCCTTCCTCCAAGACGCGGCTAGCTGCAGCCCTCATTATTTATGGGTGGCTTTAAAAAGCAGGTATAGGAGAATGAATGTGCGGCTGTCAGCGTGTGTAATGGGGCTAATAATGGTGTCCTGTGCGCCGCATAATGAACCCCACCCCCATAGAAAAGCTATCTCCTCTTCTCTGCCGGTTTGACAAGCAGCACGCTCTTCCTGCTTTTAAATTCTCAGTCTGCGAGTGGCAGTGTGGCCCGCGTAAACTCAGGAGGCAGAGTCAGTGCCAGTAAAGACAACTTTGGGAAATGACTATTGCGGCTGTTTCAGCTATTTGTCTGCACCCTCATTTGCAGATACTTAACACTTACCATCAAACTAACTAAAATAGACTTCCTGCCTGCTAAATGTTATTTTTAAAAGTGATTTAGAAGGATTTGAATGAGGCTGCTTTGTCTAATTTTACTATAATGTAATTTTAACCACATAAAAACAGCTCTGGGAAAACCTGGCTGTCATTAAGTGCAAATCCCATAAATGCCACTATGTACTGCATAATAAAATATATGTGTGATTGCTTGGAATTGCCAGTGCAGTAAATCTGCACAGCAGTGCCTAGCTTGATTTGGGAGCTGAAGAAAACCATTTGACTTCACAGTTCAAGCTTGATGAAGTCCCTGGATGCTGCTGGTTAAAGACTTAAGCAGATGGCCAAATACTTGGCGCAAGAAAAGAGCTGCTCTGAATATTTCTTGGCAAATCTACAGGCATATGGCAAAAGTTCATGCCAAACACTCCATCTCACAAAAAAGACCCAGCCTGCAGGAAAGCAAAAGCATATTAGGAAAGAAATAATAAGAGACAGAGAAATGAGAGGATGACAGAAAGATGTTCAAATGCCAGAAATACGATACTGTTTGGTCTATACACATCTAATTTACTATGGGCCCGTCCAGATCTCCTCAGTCTTAAATAGTCACTGTCATAATAAGATGGAGTGGAGGAGATAAACAGGATTCTGCTTTAGATTGGGGTAGAATCACAGGGGCCAAGTGAGGGAGAACGTGCCCTCGGCACTCTGAGAAAATCAGACTTTACTATCCTGGATTGGCCGGTACTCAAATCCTTTCGTCTGCGGCCAAAAGATTAGGTGCAAGGACATTTTGCGGTGACTGGATACACATTTAAGATCTGAGGAGATCACTCGTGGGATTTGGTATCAATAAAGACACAGATAGCAGAAGACTTAAATCCACAGGGCAGAAAATCAAATAAAAAGCTCATATCCTGTTTGACCCCACCTAGTATAACAGTCAACTGTATGATCCTGGATTCTGTTGTTGAAGAGTTTGTATAAATAAGAAAGTCACGTGCACTTTTCAAAGAAAGACGCGTCGAGGAAAAATGGAAGAGCTGAGAGCCTGGAGCTCAGTAACCACTGGAAGACAAAGGATGATTGGCAGCAGACGCAACATAAGTGGGAGGAATATCTCTCTCAAGGGCTTGAAAGGCAGAGAGAGAGTATCAATCATTCTGTTACAGAAGGTGCTTCCAACAATGTGATCCTCAATCACTTTCTTTTGTTCTACTTGTGGTCCTGCTGCATTGTGTTGCACAACACACGTTTGTTTTGATCTGGGACAACAGCCTCCAACATCACAGCACTGTCAACGCTGTATCCACTTTTTCTTCTCTTATTCATGTGAGGCCTTGAAAATGTCAAAATATGAGTCTATCAAAAATAGATTGACATCCATTCAAATCCTGCTACAGAGAAACACGTTGCTGTGGTGCAGTGTGCAGGATTTAGGGGGGTCTATTGGAATGTAACAGTCTGTATACTCAATAATATTCAATGTATGCTTGCATTAGCGTACAATCACTTGAAACTAATAATCAGTGTTGGGCAAGCTACTCGGAGTGTAGTGTAGTGAGCTAAGCTACAAGTTACTCTACATTAAATAAAGCTTCACTACACCAAAGCTACTCCCCAGAGAAATGTAGCAAGCTAAGCTACAGCAAAATGGCAAAAGTAGTTTAACTACATCGAAGCTATTTTTTTTTTTATATTGGAACAACTTCATTCCAAGTCAAAGCTATCTCAGTGATCAATAAAACTATCAATCAGACTGATAAGCAGGCAAAAATGTTACTTTCAATTGTTTATTAAACAATAATCTGTGCTCTCACTATTGTGTATATTGTATTATTCAACTATCAATGCACACTTAATTCTAACATCCATGGACAGTCATTCACCTTGCTACCGCAGCAATATCCACCTGACTTACACTAATGGACAGTGTCCTACACTGCAGCATATTAACATAATTAAACAGTGTATACTCAGCAAATAGAATATTATAGTTGTAGTTTTCGTTAAGGTTCTCTAGTCTGTGTTCTAGTTTCAGCTTTATTATTTATATTTGATATTTGAGTTAGTCTATTTATTTATTGTATATAATTCAGCCTTTAATTGTATTGTTTCTTTTACCTACCTCATTGTTTTTGTATTTTGATTTATGTCAAGTGGCTGTAACACTTTAATTTCCCTTTGGGATTAATAAAGTACTCTATCCATCAACCAGTATCTCATATAAAAGTTTCAAAAGTGGTATTTTTATTGGGCCCACTCTGTACTAGTAGCTATATCTACATACATTTTAAGCTAATCATTTTGACTAATCACCATACTTTGGTTTTGTAGAAATTGCATTTTTGCTGTACCCTGTGCTGGTTAAAAATTACAAAAGTAATAATTCAGAGTAATGTAAACTTTTCAAATGTTTCTCTGTTCCCTTATTTCCCCACCTCTTACCTCCTATATGTTACGTTACTGTATTTGTTTATTATTCAAGTTTGGCTTTTGCATCCCTCGGTATCAACTCGTCTCCGTCCTCCTCACCCTCTGTCATCTTTCCATCAAGTATTGTATCTCACTCAAGCTAACCTGTCTGTATTCTCGTACAGCAGAGACGTTGTAGGCAAGGATTAGTCCATGGTGTCACCGTCATACGGAAGTGCTTCTGTCGGCTCCACATACACGTCCGTGCATGGCGGTGGCGTCACTAACTTATCATTTCATTTCAGACCGCAGCAGAAAGCTCCACTGCGCTGAGCTTCAGAGGTGTTCGTAAAAATGTAGCTTGTGTGGACGCTACTGCGCTACTTGGTCAATAAAAGAGCTAAACTACTGAAAAGCTATTTCATTCAGAAAATAGCGATGCTACCATCACGCTACTGAGAAATGTAGTTAAACTAGTAACGCTGCTACTTGTAGTGATGTTACTGCCCAACACTGCTAATAATCAGATCCTCCACAGAGTCCGCCATGTTGCATTGCCTAGCGATTGACCCTAGTGATGGCCTTTCATGTGTTGCAACCACTGTAGGGAAGGGTGGGATGAGGGGCATTCAGTTGGTTGCAATTTGCAACCTTACAGCTAGATGCCACAAAATCCTACACACTGGTCCTTTAATGCTAAATTAATAGTTGTTAGAGGGATTCAGGAGAAGAAGGAACTATGATTTTTATCTTCCTCCTTTTAAGACTGCCTCTTGCTGTAACTAACCTTTAATGTATGAAAGTCATTTCCTTTACAGCTGACTATGTTATTAGAGACATACACCATCACCTTTTCAAAAACTTACAAATACTGCCTTTTATTCACAAAAAGCTTACACAACAGGAAGAGCACCTGAAGATAAAACGTCTGTGAACCTGACATGAAAGTGAGGCCAAGGACGCTGTATCCCAAGCGTTAGATTGCTTTCACATCAGATGATTAGCCTCATCCATGCTAATTACAGTGAATGGAAACTAATTAAGAGGAACTACATGTCAGCTAATGAGGATTTGGGGCTGTGTCCATCCTATAACATCATTTGCACTGCACTACCCGCCGGCCACTTCTACTCTGCTTTAAAACATCTTCTCTAACTCAGAGAACCACGGACGCCTTTTATATTTAAACCTGGCAGATGAAACCATCATTTGTGTGTCAGTCAGAAACCATAGGACGAGCAATAAAAACCTTCATTAATGAACAGTGGAAATGTCTATTACGGACTCTACCCAGAGAGGAGTTTTCCTTGGTACCAAGAGAGCAATGAATCTAAGCATGGTGTTTGGGATAGTTCCCTTCTGCAAAATATCCCTTCAGTTCTCCCACTTTCCTCTGTGGTATGTCCTAATGATGTGCATACTGCTGGCATGAAGGTAATAAGCAGCTGAAGCAGGATGGGGAAACTCTCGCAAAAAGCACGCCAATTACCTCAGCCGCAGATCTCGGCTGCCAGTTCTGCCTCCACCTACCTCCACCTGACAGCGCCTGAAGGTGGGAGAGGGAGGTCGTCCAGGGCAGGACCCCTGACTTTAAACTGCTGAGCTGTTACATCTGGTTCCATCTGGCTTGATTGGGGATTTCTCATCCAGGCACACAGGAAAGTAATTAGGCAAGGGGACATGGCTAATGCTAACTGCTCAGCAACAGTCAAGACAAAAAGCCAGGGACCCCATCCAGAAACGACTGCCACACCGACCTGACTGACAAGGCTGCAAACCTGAACTGAGACTTTTCTAATGACTGTACTTACTCTGGGGCCAACTACAAACACAGAGGATGAGCATCAGCTCGTCCAAGTGACAGCTTGTGGCCTCAGTGTTAAGTGGTGATGACTGAATAAACCACAAGGAAGTCTTTGAAATATGGTGTCATCATGTGGGGCGTTATAAAACTAGCTTATTAGCGATGCTAATATAAAGCTACAGCTTGACAAATTCCCTCTTCCAGATTAATCCCTATCTAATACCATTAATCTGAAAGCAAGCATGCTGTTCCTCTTCAGCCAGAGCCAGTCCTTGACGTTTTCATTACAGCAGCAGTTGCCGAGCCAGCTGCGGGTTTAATTCCCAGGTATTTACCGCCTCATCTCGGTTCTCTCTGTTTGGGAGGCAAATACACCTCAGCAAATTCACTTTGCATTTTGAATAAATGAAAGGGGATGGTTGATGTCAATCATGAGGCAAGCAGCAGTGAGCTACGCACGCAGTATAGTGGGCCACGCAAGCCTGTTTGAACACGCATACTGTACATACAAACTCCATCAAACACACACGTACCTAAGCTCTGCCTGCCTTCACAATGGAGCTCAGGCTTATAATTAGCCGCACGAGCTGCAATCAGAGCCCAATGACAATACTTCTCTGATGGCTTGTTTTCCTAACCTCTGTGAGACCTCAGGCAGAGGTCCACTTACCCCGTCAGAACCAGCCCACCGCTGAAATCAAAACACTGAAATCACTCCATTCCACCGCAGCGCCACTGATTAAATGTGCAGAGTGTAGAGTGCAATTTGCTAAATTACAAGTATTTTGCACATGTAAATATAGTTTAATTACAGCAATTAAAGAAGATTATGGGAGATTGGCAGATGGGGAATGTAATGTTGTTTTAATTAGAGTTTGAATGCACTGTAACACAAACAGAATGTTAACCCCCCTCAGAACAGAATGGGCTGTTAGGCCCTGACAAATTGTATCCTGATGCAGCTTTCTCAAAGCTTATAATCACCTGCAGCTACAATGTGTGCGTAACAGAAAGAAAGGGAGGCTGGGAATAACAAAGACAGAGAACATTATGGCTACGAGATGGAAAAAGTGAGAGGCAGAGAGGAGCGGGATGCAGAGACAATGGAAAACAGATGCAATGTTCCTTGGCTATGCTGTTCTAGGAGTAGAAAGCTGAATTATGATGACAAGTTAAAATATTTTGACAACAGTTAATATGGCATTAGAGGCAATTAAATCGGATTTAGGCCCTGAGATCAATCACAGAAAATTAGAAACAGCTCATGCGCCTGGATATGAAGAACCTCGGAAATTAAGACTAACAAAAGGTCTTGGAGCAACATCAAAGCTTAGCCAAGAAAAAGAATGAAATATGCTGACATGGAGTTCAAAAAAAAAATCCTGACCACAAATAAAAGGATAGAAGGATCAAAAGGCTTTGCTGAAATTACCATAGATTACAAAGGTGGGCGAATGTAATGCTGTTTAAAGTAAACACCTTCACATCTAACAATTACAATAAGAACCATGTGAACTTACAGAGAGAAAACACATGCTCAACTCAATCACCACACACATCAGGTGACTGTGGTGAATGTTTGTGTATTTCACTCTGAGGGATTCTGGGGTCATGTACCCTGGATCGAGAAAAATCCCCTCTCAGGATCTATATAGCTGTGTAGCAACATTTAATACATTCCAGTCAATAGCCCATTAGAAATTCTAATTGAAAGTTCAATGCCCTGACTTTAGGGCTTGCAATAAAGATTGCCTTTAGAAAGCCATTTAAAGGCTTAATCTCTTTATCATGCAGTATTTGGAAACCTAACTTTGTTCTTGTTAGGCAGATCAATTGCATTAATTTACAAAACGGGGGAAAATGTCACCCTTCATCCTTTAAATCTCAGCTGGGTGAAGGAGGCGCATTAAAGGGAGGCACCACTGCTCTCCCCCTATATCAATAGAAATAGGTGTCATAGGAGACATGACCTACAAATTTTAATTACCACATGAAATATTCAGCCTCTGAGATGAATTGTGACATAGAGAGCAAGCAAAGTCTTTCTCTGCCTGTTAACCCTTTCAGGACAAACCTAACATTCCCACACATACAGACAGATAGAGAATACAATGTCCTCAAAAGTACGTACACAGTGATTTGTAAAAAAGCTACTATGGTGCACAGTCACGCTTACACCCTCTCCATGAGTCAAAATAAGCAAACAGGGGCATTTGTGTATGGTTGCCATCAGTGTTGGGGGTAACGCGTTACAAAGTAACTCGTCACGTGACATGTAGGCGTGACTATAGTGTGGACGTGACTCGAGCAAGAGCAGACGAGCGAAAGACGAAGAAGACGAGGAAGGAGAGAGTACGTGACAAAATTGAAACATCATCATTTGAGAGATGAAATTCGGCCACTACTTCGAACTTGTAGAAAGAAAAGGAAAAAATCTGACTGTGAAATGTAAGCTGAGCCCGGGGCAGAAACAGCTATCCACCGCTGCCAACACAACCTCTAACCTGACCAAGCACCTGCAGCGGCAACACGCTAGCATGAAGCTAGTGGCTGCTAAAGATGGGACCGAGAGTGATGCTCAAGAGAAGATGCTGCCGAGTCCGACACCAACAGAACAGGTAAGGCTTGACTTTGAGCAAAAATTTGCAACAAAAGCAGAGATAGATAGGCTTGTAGCCGCATATATTGTGAAGGAAATGTTGCCTGTTTCCACGGTGGAATCGCCGTCTTTTCGAAACATATTGAGCAAAATACACATAACGCGGCGCGGCTGCCCGCAGACAGGAAAACCTTTATAAACTACCTGGACCAGTGTTAATTGGCAAATAAGGTATGGTGCATCTCAGATGATGTCATGGAGTAATCTCTTTCAGAGACATAACTTTCTTTCTTTACATCAAGGCTCAAAATTAGCACCCGCCGTGAGTAAATCATGGAGTGGGAGGTCCTCTGTAACACAGCCCTAACAACCTCTATAAATATATATTTATAAGTATAAATATAAATATAGTATTGTAGCCAGATTGAACGCCATAGATTCAATCCCAACGATATGTGCATCCATATTGATGCATCCTTGAGTGAGATACTAAAAATTGGAATAACAATACATCCTCTGGCTCTTTTTACTTTAATCATGAGCAAAACTCTCGCTTAAAAAAATCTTATATTAAATCGCATATAATATTTGACTTACAGGTTGTACCATGAGCAGAAAATAACATGCTGGATATAAAGATGGAGACATTAATCATTGATGACAAAATATAAAACAATTATCCATCCAGTCACAGCTTGAGGGCAGAACCATGGGCAGAGCTTATGAACTGATGAACAAACTGAGTTTGTAGCAGCCATGACAGACAGGTGAAGGGACACTACTATTGAACACACATGCATTAAGTTATATTTGTAATTTACTGCAGTTTGAAAGGGTGGATTGTACTGCAGGAAGCCGGCACACACCTAGATCGTTTTCTTCACTCATTAAAGTTTAATCTGAATGACTGTCTGTCATTGGTGCCACCAGCTTGTGTCAGCAATGACATGGAATGGCTGTGATTGGACGGTTGATTGTTTATCACTTTGGCATTGGCAATGCCAAAAAGCTGTCCTATGCTAGGCAACAACGAAATGTGATACACCAACGCACTTTGTTTTCTGTGCTGTTTGCTTTTAATGATGCATGGAAAATTACAAAAATATGTGTATTGTATTTCACTTTATTTCTTAGTTTGATTTGTTTTTGTTTAGCCATTTTACAGCTTCCACAGCAATCGCCTCGGAGTGCTGGGCATTATTTAAACTCCTACATTGTTTCACGGTATACTAGCTTACCTTGACTCTGTGTTCATTTCATTCCAAAGACATAATAGCTTTAAACAGTCCACTGCACCTCCATTGTGCGGCTCTTGTTCTGCATGTGCATCAGGGACAGTTCTATGGTTAGCCAGTAATAATTAATCAAAAGCCTGAGAGAGAGACAAGGCTCCGTGGAGATGATCTACATTTCATGTGTGTGAGGTCACTGTATCCATGTCAAGATGCTTGAATGCACAGGGACTTTCCTCGATAACTGTTATTGACTGTCTCATTGTTAAATATGGAGAAGGAGGAGGAGAGGACTAATCTAAATTCGAGTGCTTGGCAGAAAATATGGAACGTTGTCGCCTGTGTGACCATTACTGGCATTGTTTACATTTATCACGTTGAAATGAACAAAGCTTTCATGCTTTCATATTTGTGAATGTTGTGAATGTTTGGCAATGTGAGACCTAAATATGATGTCAAGGTCTACTCTGAGGATGTAAAGTGTCTGTGTTTGTAAGCCTACATTGCAAGTGAATTTGATTTAAAATATGGTCTTCACGTCACAATCTCATCAGTACATGTGTGTAGTCTAGGGCTCTAAAACACCTGTCAGGGATCGCACCATGCTTTCCTGTAAACCATTAAAACTCCAGAGAATCCAGGAGTCACACTTAGCTCACTTGTGGAGTCAGTCCAGTCTGTCAGTGCTGCTGAATAAAGCATACTTCATGTGGAAATGGATACATTTGCCAGCACTAACTGGCAACCTAATCCAACCGTCGCGCTTTTCACAGAATTTTAGTCTTCAGAGTTTGCTGGTCACCTGTGAGGAGCTCCCTTCAGGGTGCCCCCGTTGCAGCTTTCAACTCTTTCCTTTCTCATGTGATCATGTGAGAATGAGAGACAGATCACAGGGCAGGACAAAAAAGCCATTCAGCAGTCGGTGGGTTAAGGAAACTTTAACATCCCAAGTCTTTAAATTGTCACATAAGTCAGCGGCTTTTAGACAAATTGAACAAAATGAACCCTTTCAGGAGCCCCAGTGAAGTAGCGTGTCAGCTCTGGGCACAAAGGGGGCCCCTGCTAGAAAGAGCCTGAATGGCTGCATTATCCTCCCAGTGGCTGCCCCGTCCAAAGGCCCATTTCACGTCTACTGCCACCTGCTATTAGCTTTCTTACAGTTCTTATGAGAGGCTACTGATGGATTCCATTGCTTTAACAAAAAGCTAAACAGGCGTGGTAATGCTGATTGAAGACAAAACCCTGTCATCCTTCCCAACCTCTGCTCCGCTTTCTCCTGATCGACAACCGTTACAGCAATTTGCCTTGTGAGCAGGAGGGAGAGCCCAAAGCATGCAAATCTGCCTTTTGCTGCCATCACAATGTTAACTCCTGGGTAGTCACCTCACACAAAGGATAAGGGATTCAGAGTATGGCATGTATGCATGTATAGAGTAAGAGCATATACAGAGGATTTGAAAAAAAGTAGTGAAACTATTCCTCAAAAGCAAGCATCAAATAAAGCACATGTTATTATCACTAAATTTAGGTTCAGCAAAGGACATTATGTATGGACAAAAATAGGAAAAATGCTAATATGATCGGAAAACTGAAATGTAAATGTGACTTACTTGCAGATTATTAACAGATACCAGTCTTTGTTTGTTGATGTTCGGTGACAACTTACTGACAAGTTTACGAAACATGGAGAGCAGCTTCGCTGGCATTTCAGTTCACGCAAGAGCTGATACATGTTGCTACAAAGCAAAATACGAAAACAGCATTTCTTTGCTCTTTTTAAAAAAAATTATACGGGTTTGGGAAAGCAAAAATGCAGTCAAATTGGAGGTGCACAGTGTACTGATATTTAAGATGTACCACAGTACTTCAAATTTTGAATAAAATGAGTCGCAGTAGCTAACCTCGAGTCAGCCAATAGGGCCCCTAGCTCCACAGTTAACTGAGCAATTTAGCTAAAGGTAGCTAGCTATAGCCCAAGACACGTAGCAGAGAGTAGCAGTTGTTTGTTACTCTAGTGTTCTGCTGCCCTTGTTTATTTTTGTAACTACCTTCAAATTCTGGCCATATAAGTCGGCAGATTATCAGGGCCGATGTACAGCACTTTTCTGATTGTCAGAACCAGTGACTTTTCTGTCTGATTACAGTTACAATTAGTTAATTCAAAAATGTTCTACTTTGGCTCTGATACAACATCCTCTCACAAAATGTCCCGTCCACAACCCTGTCTGATTTGTAACACGTCACAATTAATATTCTACAAATAATACAATTATATAAATCTGAAAAGTAACTAGTAACTGAATGTATCAAATGAATGTATTGAAGAGGAAGTATAAAGTGGCAGACAAAGGAAAGGTCCCAAATATCGATCATTGTCTCCTTGATTTCTGAATAATCATAATAGACCCTGACAAAGCCATATGGGTCAAACCCTACTTTAAAAGTAAGCTTTGTGTTGTCGGCATGACAATAAATATATTATATTCTTTCTCCATGTAGAAAGAGCTGCTGCCAGCAACAGCTAAAAGGAGTTTTCCTCCATCTATGGGTATTAATGTAGAACAATGGTCAGGCTGCTGCATCATAATGCGGTTTACCAAAAATAAGCCACAACCACTGGCAATCACAGTACAATTTCTCCATGTCCATGGTATAACTGAACATTATTTCGCTATAATAAAATATTATGAGCCACCAAGTTTTAAGTCTGAACCAGTATTCAACCTTGTGGCTGAGTTTACTCATGAGGTCTATAATGTCTCAAATTATTCTTTTACTAACTCAAGGTGATTTCTTGGTCCTAACAAGGGCCCCTTCATGGCTTTTTAATGTGATTATACTGCTGTATGTAGCATGGTGGACCTTTCTTCCTCCCCCAGTCCTCCCATCAGACACTAGCTAATTGAATCCCTGGCTAAATTAAAAAAAATTAGTCATGTGCGTAATGGAAATGATTTATCATGTCCACTTAACCAAAACGGATTTTGAAAACATTAAGCATCTCCAGTCGAGTCGAGCTTGTTTTTATGCACTTACTAATGCTCTCCCCTGAAAAGATACGCATACTGAAAAGTATGAC
Organism: Diplodus puntazzo; assembly: GCA_963678695.2. NCBI lineage: Eukaryota > Metazoa > Chordata > Actinopteri > Spariformes > Sparidae > Diplodus > Diplodus puntazzo. The sequence goes on along the minus strand of OZ023167.1, from coordinate 14,884,498 downwards.
GGTGGGTGGAGGCCTTAATGAAAACTGCATGGATGGAAACACGCTGGAAATACAGAATTAGTGAAGAAAGAAATGTATGGTCAATTCAGAGAAATAAACAGACACACAAACACAAGTTAGCCAATTACTTGGAATAAGCCTAGAAAAATGAGGGGTACCACAGCCTTTCAACGGCTTTATGATGTGTAGTATTTCTTTTTTTTCCTCCTGCTATTCAGTGCATAATTTATTTGATAAAAGAAATAAAGATGTCATATATTAAATATTGGACATACAGTAGTATTTTGTAATACCAATGTCAGATGGGCCAATTGTTTGGCATGACTGAAATATAAACTTTGGCACTCCCAGGTCTGATAACAGGATATCAATCGCAAATTGAGAATATGTACTGTATCAAAGCCAGAGTGTAGACTACCATTTGCTTCATGGCTATGGCAAAACATTTATGGCTGTCATGGTCAATTTTCAGTTCTCAGAGTTCTTGAGAAATTCCTGATTCCTCATTGATGGCTAGCGGGATTCGGCAGCATGTCAAAACAAATCCCCGGCATGGCCGTCTCCTGGCCTGGTCTGCCCAGGAGGCAGTCTGTTCATGCGAATCACCCTCACCGTGACAGCACAGCTCAGAGATGAACGGGGGATGAAAGGGTCCTTATCTAGCAGGAATCACTCTCTGGCCGTCAGGGCCATAGGACCTACTTTCAACTTCAAACCACGGAGATCAAGGTCCAGCCATGGGCCATGCACACAGAGGCTCTTCTTTAGGTGTGGGGGTGAGGAGCGGTGAGTTTTCACCTGGTCGCTCCTCCTGACATTTTCTCAAAAGCTCATCTCTAGAACTGCATTCTCCTTCTTCAGGCTGACGTGAGAACTGGTCCGGCATCATTTCGAGGCTATGCACAGCTATGCTAAAAACAGAGAAGGATGGCAATGTATTGTAAGTGGTACAGGTTTTACTCATTTCTCTTTCATCCTTTCACCTAAGTGTGAGGGCTGCAGTACACAAGGGGCTGTATCCATGGAAAAGGCAGCACAGTAGACAAGAATTATTCAATGACCCTTAAGAATCAAAGGGCTGGAGGAGTTAACCTTATATCCAGCTCAATTCCCCTGAATAAAAGATAAAAAAAAATATATAATCCAGGGAGTGGGTGATAAATCTCTCCTCTCTGGCTCTTGTCTGCTGCTATGAATTAGGCTGACACCCAGGCCACGAGGGGAGGCCAAGTTGACGTGAACCACGTCCAGTGCCACTTTGTGGGGGCAAGTACTGGCAAAAGGATGAAGCAGAGACAAGTGTCTCAATATCCTCTCAGTTGTACAGAAATGGAAAAATCCTCAGGGTTCTTGTGGGTGAGATATCACAAACTTACACTGTATTGCACCACCAAACCAATCTGATGTCTTTCTCCACAGACAAAAACCGCAGGGAAGATAACTCTAGAGCAATAATACATTTTAACATGTTAAAATTACAAGTAATCTGAGTGTGTGATGTGCACTGTGTCTGTCTACATATGTGTAGGCACATGCTGGGTGAATTTTCCAGCCGTGACGCATTAGAGCAACAATCACACAAACAGACAGCTGTACTCTCAAGGGAGTCTGCAATCAGGCTGTGCAGAACTGCCTCTGTCCTTCAACAGGCAATTAACACTGAGTCCATTATAGCTCCCAGAGGAGCTACTGGCCAGGGAGGCCGGGAAAGGCATCATCTGAAAGGTCAGCGCCTGGAGAGGAAACAGGAGGGGCAGAGTATGACGGAGGCTGGAGGATGGAAGTGGGGAAGACAGAGAGGAGGGTGTGAGCTGCCTCAGACCAAATGGAGTGTAAAGCAGGAGCTATTTGTCACCCGCGAGCAAGTCACTGGGGGAGGCTGCAGTATTTTCCACTGGACAGCAGTATGCGTCAGCAGCAAGGGGTATAAATTAAGAAAACCACTGAGGCTCCTGGTCTAATTGTAGCCTTTCCAAATATCTTGGGACCCAGCAGATCCACTCCAAGTTCTACAATCAGATCAAGGATGTTTTCCCTCAGGTCAGATCTGTCACAACTCATAAATGTTTCACGGCCCTTTCCTCCTGCTTCTTTTAATCCAAGTGTAAGATGAGGAGAATCTCTTCACACCATGCAATGCAATATCCAGTTCCTCTATGGGGAGTTTACATACAGCATATGTTCAAGAACCTGCTCATTAATATTTTCTCACCATTTCTCCAGGAGTTCAACTGGTTTTAATCAGTAAAAAGAAATTCAATAGTCTGTATTCTAATGATCAGCAGAATTAATTTCAAGTCTACTCCATTAACAAAAAGGAAAGATGGGACAAGATAATTTGAAGATCAGTGATTCCTCTGTCTGCATTTTTAGTATGGAGTGAAAGACAGAATAAGAGAGAGAAATACAGAGCAGAGCATAAAGACTTGGCTAGGTTGCAATGAGGAGCTTAACTACTTCACCATCAGGGCACCAGGGAAAATCCATTCTTGGCAGCGGAGATTGCCACTGCTAAGCCTGCATTTTAAAATGTGAATCTGCACTTAGTCTTTGGAAACTCCCCCAGGAGCCGATCATTAAGGAGGTCATTAAATCAAAAAGTTGTGAGACTTGGAAAAGAAAGAGATGAAGTAAGTAAATGAGAAAAAATGAATGGGGTAAAAATTTGATGGGAGATGATTCTGCTCGCATGTTCACTGGGCAAGGTGACAATTATTCATCTGTCCCAATGTGCACTAGGCAGGCAGCAGAGACCTGTTTCAGTTGAGGACATTGAGGAGTTGACAACCTCATCCTCCCAGTGACATTCCGCTGCTGCTGCTGCTGCTGCTGCTGGCTGTGACATGGATTTTTAGTTAAATATTATTCAATGAGGACATCTTCC
>OZ023167.1:14839114-14876614 GCA_963678695.2 Diplodus puntazzo | reverse complement strand
CAACCTAATGGAGCTTGTCTGACATGGAGTCTAGCCTCTGCTTGCTGAGTGGGACGACTTCTCATGCACCACTCTGCAGCTTCCTCTCAGTGTTTGTCTCCCTAATCTGTCATTGGCTATGAGAGATGGCAGGATATGGTTTTAAAAGCTTTTAGGTAAATGTTACTTATCTCCATTCTCAGCACTGACCCCACTGCAACCTGATCAACCTCAAGGTTACTTTCCTCTCTTAATGCTTGGGACTGTTGTGCAGTCTATGCTCACAAAGCGCGTTGACTCGTAAATTCAATACAACACCCCCGCACTGAGCTCACTTGTTACTGACCCCAATTTGACCCTGTAAAGAGGAATGTTTTCTATGCACCAGTCCAGCTAAATTAATCCTTTTATCGCCATGTTAGGGCCTTGAAAGCACTGACATTATTGCTTCAAAAGCTCTGATCGAATGGATTTAAGTAATTAAACAAATGTTGCCAGCTGGAACTTTATAACCCCACAGCCTACTCAATACATTTTGGCCCAGGGAGGAAGAGCGAAAGCGGCTGCGATTATCAGAGTGAAGCGTGCAGGTCCGTTTTTACCGACAGTGACTTATTTCATGATCAATCCTCGCTCACTAAATGCTGGGGGCCAGAGCCATTGACATGTGAACCCCAGAGGAGACAGACCGTGAGGCACTCCATCGCTCAAACAGGGCAGGTATAAAGCCAAGTTGCCACTCAGAGGCAGGTAAGATCATCCTTGCACATTGACAAGAGAGGTGACAAACAGCGACAGCCACCTTGGGTTTTGTTTGCAACGTGAAATGAAAAATGACATAACATATTGGAGGAAAGCCTGAGAGCATCAGTTGTTTATAGAAAAAAAAAAGTAAAGTAAATCATCTTTAGGCCTTAACATGACGCTTAGATTCTGAACAACACTAGCAAACACAGAGGTCCATTGATTATACATGGGCATGAGGAGAATGAGAGCATGGGATCAATGGAGTGGATCAATGGAATCAGTGAATGAATGGACAAACAAATGAGTGTGTAGGTGTGTAAATCAGCGCGTACCAGCCAAGAAAAATTAGAAACAGGCAAAGGGAGTGGAAGGACAAAGTGCTGAGGGTGTGATAAAATGAGCAGGTGATGAAGAGAAAGAGTTAATCAATGAACTCATGAAAATGTATTAACGATGAGTGAAGGAAGGCATGCAGAGCTGAGCAGAGATTAATAATAATATTAGTATGTCATTAGCAATGTGATTAAAAACAGCATGGGCATTGGTCCAGAACTAATTAAATTCACAGTATCTCATGCCTATCAGTGTAGAGAAGCTTGTGGATAATATAAACAATTGCATTAAAATACACTGCAGCTGATCAGTTACACCAGACGCAAATACATTATTTTTAAATGGCTGTCTTTGAAATGCATAAATCACATATTAGTGATTAATGCAAGAAATAATTCCCTTCAACATTTTTCTTTTTTGTTTTGTTTTGATTTCAGCTAATACTACTAAATTATATTACACTAGATAATCCAATCCACTAACTTTTAATGTCCAGTTTCTAGACATTAAAACAAGGATCTTGTTGGAATAAAACTATTTTGTTATGGAGTGGAGTAGATGAATTGCTTATGGATTTTGAGTCCGGTTATGTCTCCCTGCTGACAGCGCTGATCAAGAATTAGACAGAAAAATGAATTACTGATCAACTGCGGATTTTTTGTGCCTCCAATACAACAGTCTGTGTTGCGCAAGTTCACACTCTGGCTAGCTCAAAGTTTATGTCAAACCAGATTAAAATGAAATAGTTCACAGTCCTAAAAATGAACTGGTTCACGTACATTTCTTCTATTACTTCTTTATCATTATTATTATTATTATTATTATTATTATTATTATTATTATTATTATTATTATTATCAATGAAGTAATATAACGCTAAATAAAATTATTGTTACATTGGCATATACAACATAAAAAAATGCTGTATACTTCATAATAAATATCTCTGTAAACATGTTAGACATGTTAGAGTTCTACTTTTCTTTTTGCCTTGAAGGAAAATGTCCTGCTCACGATGGTATCCCTCTGAGAAGCTTTGTAATACAGCCATAAACTGCAATATCATCTTTGAGACTTTGTAAAATCAATCCACCGTAATACACTTATTGCTGAATGTCTTCTGTGATTATTTATCCACTTTCCAAATTGAAAACAGAATTGTATACTGCACTCGGCAAAAATACAGTTTTGATTATATTTCGAGTAATTGTTCAGCCCTGATCTACATACATTTTATTATGCATAAACCTCCAGTAATCCTCCAGAAAATACGGAGGTCCAATCGTGCCAATATAAATACTCCTAATCTGACTTTGTTTTATCAGTATGTCGTCTGCACTAGTATTCCAAATTCACACAGTCTCTAGAAGAGGAATTTCACTAACCACCTATATGCTGCAGATGGAATTGCCGTCTGTGTTATAAATGTCGTGGTGTTTACAGTGGGACAATCTTGGGATGGAGCACTGTGCTGTACAGGACAGAGCTGCTAATCCACCCAGTTGGCCAGCCTACCTTCATCCCCGTCCAAAACCAACGATATGAGCCCTAAATGCTGGCAGAGCTCAGTCCGGGGCTGGCTTACACTGCTGCCACCGTCTGCTGGAGGGCAATGCATGGCAGAGACAGTCAATAAAACATTGTATCCAAAGCAGAAACAGGAATTAGAGAGCTTTTCTGTGTGAATTTGTTTCTGATTTCATACTGCAAGATAAAATGTGTCATCAAATTCACGTTTGCTTAAACATAACCAGTGCAGTACATGGGCTTCCTGATTCAACTATGATAGGAAATATATATAAACCTATATGTAACAGCAGACGTGTAGATTGCACTGTTTGTGGTAGCAGAAAGCTATTCCCTGTGGTTTCTTTGACAATAATATGGCCTGACTTGCACAGGGGAACCTTTTTCTCATTTTATGAATTATGGAGAGACAGGCACCCCTGCTGAGTGGTGCATCCTTAACAGTGAAATATGTCCTCTGTCTTTGTCATGGCTGGGTGAGGATTGTGAAATAATGATACAGAATTCATTTCATCTCACCATGCCCCGGCTCTCTCATACATACATCAGCCACGTCCTACAGCAGGACTTAGAGTTAAGGAAAATAAGACGAGTGGTGGGGCATGGTGGAAAACTACAAGCTGCTATCAGGCGCCTGCTCTATACATCTCCCATAGTGCTTTTTAAAGTCCCTCTTCCTGCGCCAGGACCATCATTCTCTCACCTCATATCCTGCTCACCTTTTCTCGCCATGGCACGCTTGAACACATCCATCCTCTTTCCCTCCATCTTTCTAACTCGCCCTCCCTCTCTACCTCCCACCAAACCCTTCCTCCCTCCCTGTCTGTCTTTCTCCCGGGAGGTGAGCACAATCTCATTAGCCACTGCTGGATGAGGCGTCCTCTCCTCTCAGGTTCAAGGTGATGGAAGATTAGGCCGTTTGGCCTCAGCTCATTCTGTATTCACACTGCGTTACTCGCTGCCCGTGAACACCAAATTACATTGAACCTGGGGAGTCTAACTCCATTAATTTTAAATGGAAGATTAATTTAACAATATGCAGCAGATATTTGTTACAAACCCATCATGTAAAAGTGACGTTTGGCTATAAATTTGCAGGAGGCTCAGTCTGGCTGCTGGGGCCGCCGCTAAAATAAATCAGAGCCATTTATAGCTAATCTCTATTTTCACATGTGTGTGCAGACAATGACACGCATGTCAAATCATATATGTGCATGTTGCAGATGCACATGCACAAACATAACACTTTACATTCAGTAGGTCAGAATGAAAATGTTAACATTGCTACACACTGTAGTTTTAAATTATATTAGCGTGCTTTATTGTGATCTTACACCATGATGTAGAATACTGTTATGCACTACTCTTTTTCGAGCCTTTGGAGTAATAATAATAAGTAATTGTGAAATTGATATAGCAAAGCAATTAATAACAAATTGCAACTTTTAGACTTTTATTTAGAGTGACACAAGGCTATTGAGTTTGATATTAGATTAGGCTTGATTGTAATAAGGTAGAGTACAGGGCTTTGGCGGAGGTATGCACTTTATTGATTGCCATTCTTGTTTGGAACTGTGCATATTTACAAAGATAATTGTGCACATTTGGATTGCAATTACATTCTCTTTAAAATGCCAACTAATGACACATTATCCTTTCTTTTGCACTCGTTCCTATATAAATAACAGCCTCTGTCACTCTAAGCCGTGCATATATGCTGTACATCTGACTATTTCAGAGCTGCCAAGCTCACAGACTCAGAGAAGTGACAAAGACAGAAGGCAGGCATCCATTTCATCTAAAAGGCCAATATTCTTTACTGGCAGCTGACTGAAGCTCCCCTGGAACGCCACATAAAGCTTACCCAAATGGCCTCGCTGCGGCCTCAACATGTCAGCCTGAGATATGCACATCAGTGCTCTGTGACAGTAACTCCTGATCGTATTACACACCTCAGCAGTGCTCATGTCCCATTACTGCCACCCAGCCCTGCCCGGCTGTGATTACCCCAACTGCAAGCACACACACACATTCGCTGATAACTACAACATGTAAGTGAAACAGTCATTTTCAAGGGGAGAGGAAGAAGCTGCGGTGGTGGGGGCGAGAGCTGGGGTGGGGGTGTTTTATTAGAATGGGAGCTGGGTGGTTGTGGGGGTACAATGATTTAATGCTAATCCTCCCAGACGGGGTGAGTCTTTGAATTTTAGCTCCAAACACCGCCACCTTCCACCCCACTCTGTAACCCCCCCCCACCTCTTCTCGGAGAGCATCCCTTACCTAAGACTCATCTTTTGGCTCTTTAATGTGGAATTTCTTCTGGGAGCATGGAGGCTAATTAGAGGAATTGATAACCTCACCGCTTATTAACGAGGCCAATACATTTCAAAGTCATTAAAGATAACCATGGCAATAAGTCTGGCTATAAGCATCACTAGGTTTCACAGCTGGCGTGTCGATGTTGTAAAAAGTGGAGACGAACAGGGGGTAGAGGACAGGGGGACGGTGCGGGTGGAGGGGAGGAGCAATTCTTGCTCAGTCAACTGTAAATGCTTGGTTATTGGAATCTTTAAAACAGCCAGTGAGGAGAAAATTACATGACCAAATCTCCCTTTTCCTCAGAGGTAATGAAGAATTAGGGTTCCTATTTGCCGCATTAGATGGTTCATGGAAGGTTTGGGTATCGTGAAAAGTGTGTTTGACAACGGTGTCAATTTAGCCACAGCACAGCTCACAGGCGCGTGGCAGAACATCATTCACAACTGTCACAACCACTTATCTTTCTCATTGTCACCAAACCAACAAAATTCAGTTCAAGAATTTTTTTCCCCTCACTTGCCTCTCTTCATTACAATTTTCCACACTATGCTGGAGCCAAATGGCTGTGGAGACAGCCTATTCCTTAAGAGTATAAATCTTGACAGATTTTCTGCTACTTTTGGCAACATTGATGTTAGATGCATGCATGAGTCAGTGTAAAACCATTCAACTAGCTGTCCACACAGGGAATATGTGGATTGATAAACAATTCTGTCACTGGCAGTACAATTGTCCTTTATCTTTTCTATTACTGTCAATCTTGCAGGAGTGGATTTCAATGCAGTGTGAGCAATTGCACATTTAGAGTTTAGTCATATTTAGTAATTGCATAACATAACATTATGAAATGCATGCATGCTCACAATAAAATGATCTGTAGCCATTCAAAAAATGACCAGAATGGATACAGAAAATGATCCTAACCAATCATACTAAGGTGTTCAGCTAAATGCTTGCATGGCGCGCTCAAAATAGATTTCCTCAAAATCAGAAAGGTGGCCAGGCACTATAACAATCACATTACTCACGGTTCTCCAAGTTGGGGCATGGGAGTGTAATAAAGCGCAGATTTATGCAGCTGAGAGTGACGTGCCAGCTGTAATGTGCTACATGCTGCTGGGCTCAGCCAGGTGATGTGATGAGAGCCTGTACTAACACCAGCACAGTTAATGACCCGGGTGTCTAAAACTACCTTCTTGGTAATGTGGAAAAACCTAAACAGGACCCACCGAGACACACTTCATCTTAACATGCACGGTAGTTCATCAAGGCAAAATCAAGTCAGGTGGAATTAATGTGAGAACCGTGTCACTGCCACCTGATATTATGCAGAATTATTTCAAAATGAACTAAATGTCAGCAAAATTATTTATCTGCAAGAAGCAGTGTGTGCCATTTTTCAGCCAGCCATATGTAAATGCACATATTTTGCAAGCAAACATCATCTCTGTAGAGAAATAGTAAATAATGAGGTTTTGATTAGGGTTTAATGTGTAAACTAACTTGATAAAGTGTTATGATAGCCCTACTAAATGGTACTTTACCTGAAGCCAATGAGCTGATGTAGAGTATCCTACTGAAGTCCCTCAGTATTCTCCTGACTGCAAGTCCTTTGCCACTTCACCAGTTAGCTGCAGTGCTATTCATTTCCTGCCATTCTAACAGGCTGCAAGAGCACCACTCAGTGTTGTAATTAATCAAAGCAATCAAAAGAAAGGCCTGTCTGGATTGGACATCCACAATGGATAATTAGCCTCATTAGGCAGAGTCACCACGGGGCTACACTACATTACCTTTACAGAAAGCACTTCCAATTTCCTTCCTTCATCAATTAACCGCATAAAAACTGAGGTAAGTCAACAAAGTGAAACCCTTTTTGTAGCTGTGGACTGAAACGTTGAGGTGCACTAGCAGGAGTCAGTCAATATATCCTTTATCGCAACTATTTGATTTGGGGGCTGTTGTTCTTGCTCATCTTGAAAGGGAAAGGATGAGCAGAATACGAATAGGCAACATTAAAGGAGAAGATGGTATTCAAGGAGAATTATTCATCAAAGGAATCCTTGTAATATTTAGGTAACCGCATTTTCAAAAAAAAAATTCACATGGACAGCGCTCTGAGATGCAGCAGAGTAAAGGAACACATCCAAATCTTAAACATTTAGCTTTTCTTAAAGTGACTGTCCAAATGTTACTAGTGCTGTACACCTAGAATATATGGTACCCTATCATATTTAATGGTACTATTTAATGATCTAAGCTGAGTAGCAGTCATTCAATGGGCAGAAGATACTGCAGACAGCAACCAAGATACATTCTTTGTATTTTAGTTAAAGGTCCAGAGTGACATAAACATGCATAAAGCCCTCTTTAGTGCTTGGTTTGTCTGTTCTGGGTTATTGTAGAATTGCGGGGGTGCAACATGGCACACTCTGTGGAAGAGCTCATTCTAAAACAGGATGATTCTTAGTTTAAGGTAATTATACACTAATGAAAACATCATGATGAATATTATATTCAATTTCTGCCGATAGATCCTCCTAAATGCTACACACTGCTCCTTTTATACCCAGTATTTAATCATAGTGCCACAATAATATTAAAATTACAGTTTAAAAGTGTCATCTTGTCTTTTTCAAACGAAAAAATTAATGTGCAAAAAACGTATTTTAAGGAAAAGCAGTAGTTTGGAATGAGGCTATTTTAATGCCATGATGAATCAATATGTTACTAATATGAATATAAATAAGCAACCAAGTAGAATGATTTGTAGAAAAGGAAGAAACACCGTTTGAAGGTCTGATTTGTTGAGTCTCATTCCCAACTCGTCAAATACTGATGCTTTAGAATTGTAGATGAGGTTGGCCGCAATCCTCATGCCATCTCAACGAGTTGAGAATTCTCACAAATTTGACCTTCAAGTTATCTTGTTGCAGCAAAATATCTATGAAATATCAGCTCATAATCTAACACAAGAACAGTCTTTCACCAGATTACTTGGCCTATGCACAATAACTCACTGTACATATGGCATTACAGATTTAACCTTGACACTGAACATCCAGGGGCCTCACATAGAGTAACTGCATATCATATTCTCAACAGTACACCATGCATGCTTTTTGGTGGTCAAGCCTCACCTGCCTACTAATTTCTGACATATACTGGATGTCAAACAGAATCAGAATGTTGACTGTGACACAGTGGATTTCCAACTATGTCAAGCCCAAGACCAACACGCAGTGGGAAAACTAATGTTGACAAAGTGCATCAGCCCTGCCAAATCAAATCACTGTCTGCGGCTCAACTAGGGTAATTGGTAACAAGATAATAGGAAGCCCTTTTATGCCATTATTGCACATATTTTAACACATTTCCAATACATCTGATTAGTTATTAAATTCTGAGTATTTTATGGACCTAACCCTTGAAAATTAATCTTCTACAAAAAGAAACATAATTGGTCATCATGTTTGTATAGCTGAATTCAATCTTAACCTAATTAAATGTGAACCAACACTTTAACATCTCAGATATTTTAATGTTGTGCATCAATGTACTTTTTATAGCTCGTAGCTGATACTGGAATATTTTTTGCATAAACTACATATTGTATATGCCATGACATACATTTTGGTCTGTTTCATAGACATTTTAATTTTATTTGTATCATTGACAAAAACAATATGGCTAAATGTATATTCCTGTCTGCAGTCCCTAGGCTGGCAGTGACACACAATGCAAAGCAGTATAACATACACACACTAAAGCTACACTACACTGTGCACCTTCAAGTGAAAAGAATGTTAGCAGAAGTGAAGTGCCGTGTTTGATATTGATTACTTAAAGCTCAAAGTGTGTGTGATATTTCCCATGCGCTAGAATTCAACCCATGCAGAAGGGCATCTAGTTCAATGCATCTGAAATACATTTAACATACAGGCTGTTTTAAATTGATTGTAAATAGGAATATTATAACTGACTTGGGAGTTAACACTAAGGTCATCAATAACGCATAGAAGCAGATTTCTATATTAAAGAGTGGTGAAGATACAAACCAAGTCAAGGACATCTATTCATTACGTTTTTGAACGCACTACTGTGCTTATAGCACATTAAAGAACCTTTTTGCTGGGACTAATGTATGAAAAAAATGGTTTTCCTCTGAAGTCTTCCTGCATTGAGTACCAATTAGCTACAATTCAAAATGGCACAGCTTTCCTTTCAAATTGGGGAATAATATGCCTTCTGCCAAAGGTTTGGCCCTAACTGGGTCTCTAGAGGCTCCATGGATCTTTCCCCCCATCCATAACTCAACAACACCTTCTGGGACTGGCACTCTACTTTTTTAACCTCCGAGCTCATTATCAGGAGTCTCTAGGGCGCACTGCTAACCAGAGACAGGAATTAGGATTCGCTCGGAACACTCGCAACCAGAAATGGATGATACCAGGCAGAGAGATCAGTAGCGCGGGGAGCCCACGGGAATACACTAACTTGCAGAGTAAGGCACTTTTAATATATATTTAGCATTGCACCTGCTACGTTTTAGCCTGCTGAGGTGCTGTACAGAGGGTGTACCTCTCCTTTTTGGCAGTCATTTGAAATGATGAAGAATCGCTGAACCTCTATAGATTGATGCTATTGCCATCTAAAATTGAGTGGTGGAGCCTGATACCTCCAGTAAAGCTGTGCACCTGTGCAAGATTCATCGAGATGTGAGAAGTGGCTTTGAAGTCACACAATCCAAATGGGTGCTCAGGGACTCTGCACAATTGCTGATTATAGAGAATGTGTGGAGGTAGAGCTTTATAAAAAAGAGAAGTGATCCATTATCATTAGGCTATGTTTGGAGACAAGCTGTGGAACAAGCCTTTAAAAGTAGTGCTACCAGTGCTTCACAGACATTGTAGTGGCTGCTGTGGTATCAACTCATAAACCTGCATTCATAAGAGGAAATTAGTTCAATATAAAAATAAAATTATTAATGTTCACTTAAAAGCAGCTTCAAATGACCTGGCAAGAAGGTGAGGGGACTTCTGTCCTCAGATGCAGCAGTTTTACTGAACATTACTGGAGATGAAACCATAGTTCTCCAAAGGTCACTGAATAGCTTCAAATCTCTTGTCCCCTCCTTGTCCTTATGGAACAGCCAAGGCAAGAAACCAAAACTGGGTGTGGTGATCAAGGTTGGGTCACTATGTAGATTATCTCCAATGGCCAGACTCTGACTCCTACAGCACAGTGACATTATGCAGCTCTAACACTGGTGTGAATTAGTGAAATATACCACAAACAGGGTATAATCCACTGAGACAACTTTACCTCCCTACTCAATCAGCAATCAGCAGATATTTGATTGCTCTCGCAGTGACATTTTTCTTCTGTCTCAATAGATCTGAGCAAATGTCAATTAAGCAAGTCATGTGTGCAGAAGTTCACCTTACATAGTATGAACAGTCTCTTGAGCAAAACTGATATTCAGTATGACTTCTAAAGGGAATCTTCTCAGGTTCATACTATACTTTCATGTTAAAGTCTGCAGTTCAAATGAAGACTGTCGATAAAAGGAAGATGGATTCGACTTGTATAACTGAGACTTAGTAGCTTGTTATCCTTGCTATGCCTTAACGGTGAATGGGCTGCATTTTATATTGCACTTTTTTAGTCCTATCGACCACTCAAAGCGCTTCACAATACAAATCAGCATTCAGCCGTCAACTCAAACACTCATACACTGGTGGCAGAGGCCAACATGTAAGGTGCCACCTGCTCATCTGGTGCAATAACCATTGATATGAACACCCACACATCCAACCAACAATCTGGGGTTCAAGCATTGTGCCAAAGGAAACTTCTACATGCAACTGGAGCTGGGGAATTGAAACATTTACCTTCTGATTAATGGAGGACCCCTCTATCTCCTGTCCTCTAATCAGAAGGGCAATGGTCCATCCCCAGCCCCTGTTCCATGTTGAAGTGTTCTTGGGCAAAACACTTAACCCCAAATAGTTCCTGATGATTGATGAAACTACCAATTTTGTGGACTTTTCTGCAGACCAAATTTCAGAATGTCAATCCAACCATTGTTACAGTAAGATATCTTGTTTTTACCAATGTGTTGGAAACAAAACTGCTGGAATAATGTACATTTTTAGCTAGCTAGTTAACATGACAGTGACTAAACTCTAAACTGCAGCATAGGTTGCACTTTTCTGTACACCTCAATGTGTTTTTTCTGTCTTCGATATGCACCATACTGGACATTTACATCAGAGTGTATGATAATACGAGGCAAGTTATATTGAAACATTGAATTAAGGATTTACAAAGGGCTGTGACTCAGTAAAGCATGTTGTTGTCTAGCCTGAATGCATCCAATGGCTGCTCTCTGGAGCGACGTTAGTGGCAGCTAAATAAATAATTAAAAAGGCAAATAAAGCGAGAGGCAAATGAGTATGAGGGTGAGAGCCTCGGAGGAGAGATCTGCTCAGATTCCCATCTTTGAATGTTGCAAATTAAATTCCCTCGTCAAGACTCTAATCATTCACAGCAGATGGGGGCTTACGCTCTGTTTTAGATCTGCGGGAATTCTAATGGTTATTGTTTCTGTTTAAATAGGGAGATTATTGCATTTTAATAAGTCCTCCTTGGGACTTGCTGCAACAATGGAGTGCTGTGAATTACTGTAGATAGCTGTTACTGCATGCAGGGGGAGAAATCAAGTTACTAAGTGTGACAAGTTGCTCTTCCTCTCTCTCCACCCACTCCCACCCACCCTTCCGGAGATGACTGCGAGTGTATTTACCACCAAATTAAGAATGTGCCGTGGGAATAATATTTTTATCCGACAGAGGGGAAGGGGAAAGGAGCTTGGCTGTGGATTTTCATTAAAATGACACATCTGTTCAGCAATTTCGGCAAAGTAATTCTGCTGAAAGTTTTATCAGCTAATTTTAATTATTCACTCCACTGACTTGAATACAGGATTCATCATGTTGAATTAATACATTCAACAAGATTATTTTTCTTTCCTTTTCGCTCCTAAATAGACGAAGAGAGGAGGATGGTGGGAGGGGGGCAATCAACAAATTGAATTGTCATGCACTGCGGATTAAATTGTGATTTGTTAATTACAAAAACTATATGAGCTTCTATATTTTGAAGAATTAAGAGGCTCAGGAATTCAGCGGGAGGGATTAAATATTACAACCGCTTCGGGGTGTGGTATGTCAATCACTTACCATGCTGCCATTTTTGTCTCATGTATGTACAGTACAGTACACATATTCATATAAAATGCTTTTGTGACAATGGTGCCTCAGCTTTTAACGCTGTACTTCCGTGGGAGATTAAAATATGTAATACTTCATGAGGTACTACTCCCTTTTCTTGACAGAGAAACTAAAAGCTTTGTTGGCACAGCACTCCCTAATGAGCATTTCAAACATGAACATGAACATGAACATAAACAAGTGCCATCAGACACAGTTCTAGCGATAGGTGATGTCACTCCTCCAGCATATCGAGCCAGCCGCGCAGATAACAGCAGAGCAGTGCAGGAGAATCACGAAGCCCTCGCTTGTCAAAGACCTCTCATTCTAGCAGAGCACATTCAAAAGACCCCAGCTATTCAAAGCCAACCCATTGAAGGACCTCTGGCTCCGCAGTCAAGTTTCTGCAGGGGTACTGCTTATCTGCTGTTACTCGTTTTTTGCAGAAACACAAAGCTTCACAGCGCAGAAAAGGATCCCCCCCCTTCACTCTCTCTCTTTACCATCTTATCTCCTCAGGTAACTTTCCTTTGCAACTCGTCCCTGGAGACTATCACCTTGCCCTGAAGCCCTGATGCACATCAGCACACAGAACAAATGAGACGCCTGAGCTGGGAGACGGGCAGATTGCAAAGTGATACCTCTCAAGTATGGCTTTGTGGCTATGTTTCGCTCTCCCCCCTCCTCTCTGAGTTGTGTGAAGTGTCACTGAGGAGCCCTCTGAGGACTGAGAGGGCAGGGAGCTTTTCCTGGACAAAGGGAGGAAACTGAGAACAACACAGCTGTATTAAATAATAGCCTGGGGGAGTGGAGGCTTGAGGAAGCTTCTTTGCATGCCTGACAGCAAACATTACCTGTCAGCTAATCAATTAGCTTACTTCCTCTTTACCATAAGGCCAGCCCAGGGGAGGCTCAGTAGCCATGTACTGTCCTTCATACATATCAAGTATAGGAAAGATGTTTTGGTCTGATACAAATCAATACAAGTTATTGACTTACCTCTATATATTTAAACCGCTTAGAAAAACAAATCTGCTTGAACTGGACAGATTTGGCTGAGAGAGTTCCAGTGTACCAGGGAGCCAAGTGTTAAGCCTTTTAATAAAGTGTTTTCAGTCTCAGAGGTATGGGAGTGGCATCACATAAAATGGATGTGGTTGTGGACCCACAGATGCCTAACATCAGACTGACTGAATGATTGGGAGGGTGTCTTTGACGGCTCTCCACCATATTCTCTACTTCCTTCCAAATGACAAGCAGCAGAATGTTTTTGCCTCTCTGGAGGCCTGTACCGGTTATCAAATTTAATAAATAAAGCAAGTGAAATCTGTCTACTCTTCATCTTCCCTGCTCTCCAAGGATTTGCTCTAGCTGGCAAATTACCATTTTCAGGCACACTATTCCCAAGGCGCTGTGGTGCTTTTCTCCTCTTCCTGATGGAATCAGATGAGCACAGCCAGGGGACTCATTGTTATCCACTTGGAAGTCTCCAGCAGAAAAAGCAAAAAAGAAGAAGAGAAAAAAATGTGACAGCAGGCTCTGACAGCTCCCCATATGAGAATCAACGTCAGGTGGGGCTACACTTGGACACTTTCACTTTGCTGTTAACAAGAATATGTTATATTAATTAAAATCACACTACTGGTAAAACATAGCCAGAGCACAATCCACAGAAATACATTTCTACTGAGGTAAAAGGGTGCACTTTAAATAAATAAAAACTTTCTGGTGCTCATTATAGGGAAAGTGAGATTTATGCAAGGGCAAAATATAGATCTCAGTTTCTTAGTGAGCATAGCATATGAACCCTTCTTTTGACTCAGCAATGTCACAAGTTATTTTACAATTTCAGACCAAATCCAGAGAGAGGAACACTGAAGAGCAACTCCCTCTGAGCCTCTGCTGCAAAGGAGGATAATCAAGACTGAATTTTCCATCTCATAATGAATGGAAGGCAAGTATTCTTCAACTCATTCACACACCACAGTGGCGACACATGGAGTGGCTCATATTACTGCATAAGTCATGATTTGATTGTAAAAAATGAGACATTCATTATCCAGGCACAGCTTTGAGGGATTGTATTTATTTCAAGACCATCATTCGAGATGCTTACGCATGACAACTGAATGAAAACAAGGGTCATAATCAATCAGGCTGATTTTCGAGATATCGTAAGTTTTTGTTCTTGTATGGGTTGGATCCAAAAACATTGAATCCTACAATTCACATACTGCAACTTAAGGTGTTCCACAATGCCAGGATTAAAATCAGCACTGACAATATAACACCGTATGCACTTTTCAGGACTCTGAATGACGGTCAGATGTGAGTCGTCAATATTTGTTTTTCTTTCAGGCATCAAGTATTGGAGCTTTCAGGCAGGCATAGTTACAACTTTCGGACAATAACCATAACTGTGGATAATTACCATAACTGTGATATAACATGGACTTTGCGTTAGACTCTTCCTGCCTGGTGAACTCCACACCCTCAGCTTATAAAGTAAGTTCCAGGCCCAACACGACAATACCCAGATGACATTATCAGCAGTTATTTTCTCAACCACAGAAGACATTATACAACAGGCTACTAATCAAATTTTGATGTGTGAAATCAGTGGACAGTCAAACATGTTACACAGTTTATGTAGGCCTTTACACAAGTTTCCTGTTGAGATATAGTGGCCAGAACATGCTATGCATAAAAAAAGCAATATACTGATGGGTAGAATAAGTAGTTTCCCGCTCAATTAATCTCTGTTGGTGTTTGCAGTTGGGAGAGGAAATATAGTGGCAGGAAGGAGAACGTAGTGGAATTTTTGCTATCACATCACACTGTGAACATGACTACTTTATCTTTGGGCTCAGTGGCTTAATGGTTTTCTGGGAACGCCTCGCAGCAGGATCCTATAGGCTTCACCTGGTGCACTGGAAATTGGGATTGGAGGTAACTCACTTGCAATCCAATCCAAAAGGATAATTGGGCACAGACCCAATCGAATACAGTCCCCTAAACTGCATGTAATCCACTCAACCAAACTGTCACACCAACAATGAACCCTCCCCCTCTACCCCTAGGGCCCGCCAAGGCTATCTCAGGAACACTTCAATAGCTTGTACCTGGCCTGCTGCTGGGCCCATTATCCACTAATCCACACCCAGGCGGAACGTTTAAGTAGTTCTAAAAGGATTGGAGAGAGCAGCAAAGCTTTCACTGGAGCCATGCAATTAAGGTTGGTAAAATTATCGCACAATTTAGATGCTATTCTCCTCTGTGAGCATGGGAGGAGGATCAGAGGAATAAGGTGAAAACATTTATGTGGAAATACGTAAAAACTAAACTCAATACACATATACATAATAAAAACTTATCTCAACAATACAAGCAGCAAAAATGCATGTGGAGGCTTTCAATCGGCTCAGGTGATCTGGCACCAGACTACCAGAATAAACTGTGCTGAAAGTCCAGAGGGTGAAAACTGTTGTGACAAATCTTATTAGCGAGTCAGTTCATCAAGAGGAAAAAATGTTATCCCTGCTGCACAGAAAACTAATTCCCAAAATACAACTGAGGATCCCTCTCTACAAGATTATGGTCAAATGAGGATGTGAAGGAATGAGGCAGACAGGTTTAATAACACTGCTGTGAGTGCCGTAACGACAGCAATACTTGAAAACTTTACTGAATTGCAATATTCACTTAAAACCACTAAATGGCACAGTATTCAGGAGGAATAAAATTACAGCGAAGGGATGGATACAGATAAACTTGTCAGCATGCTCAAAAATGATGGATGTGGTGGACAAACAGGGAATATAAAAAAGATGAATAGGCACTATGATGATATGCTAGATAACAGAACTGGGAGGAAAAGATTGATGCAGCATGACATTGTAATTTCTATAATTATAGTACTGTATACCAATATGCAAGTACAATAATATTTTCTATTGCCTGAACGGTCTGGTATGTCAGTGTATTCCATTTTCTTTATTTATCTCTGGAGACTACGCAGTCAGAGATACAAAACCTACTCACAATATGTCATGTCATTAAACTGCATTAGCATTCATTTGTAGTAGAGGTCAAGATTTAGACAAAAACAAAGGATTTGTAATAATGTTCAGAAGCACCATCCTTAGCTAGCTGTTAACTATATAAGCTCATTTCTTTGTCATACTTTACGTACTGGTCACTACTTATAAATTACTATTTTACAGCAAGCATGTGGCCCATGTAAGTGATAAAATACAGAAATGCAATTTAGCAAGTCACCTGGAAGTATACTGTCGACACATTGAGAAGAAATATCTTATATCGTATGTCTTTTTCATCAGCAACTGTACAGTCTGGGAATTTTCTCCATTGGCTACATTTATTGGTTGCTGTATTTGTACAATTTGACATGTTCAGGGTCAATAAAATGTTGTCTTCTTTCATAATTCAAGTTTCAGTGGTAAATAAATTGAAACTGAGTATTTCAAACAGCTGCTAAAGGTTGGCAGACACTTTTAACAAGGAAAGAAACAGCTTAATGTATTGCAGTAAATGACAAATTTACAAGAAGGCTTGAATCATTTAGAATTTCCAGTAGCTGTTTTCGAAAGTTTATCTTTATTCCACAGTTCTTTAAATCACCTGGTTCATAAGAGAGTCTGGGGTAATTGCTGACAGTATGTTTATAAACATTAAGATAACCCAAACAAGCTTCTTCTTGTTTCACATGTCAGTTGAAGTGGCAGTCCTACAGTGAAGGCCAGGACATGTGCATACACACTGCAGAAATAATGTGGCATGTCACATGTGGCCCAGATCACCTTTAAATTATGGGCACTGAGTGATCCGATCTCAAATGCATTCTGATCAGGATGCTGTGGATGGATGTTGATTTCAGGAAAAGGGCCTTTTATGATCTTGGTGTGGCAGAAAGAAGGCCGACAACATTTACAGGCACTGTAATATTCATTTTTTTTTCTGAAATATGACAATATTTTGAATTTGAAATGTGCTATGTTCTGTTTGGATATTTCGAGTTAGGCGTTATTGTACAGTATGTGCACATGTAGCATTTGTACAGAATACAGTGCATTCAGAATATGTTTCTCAACCAGGTTTTCTACCAAAGTTTGAGGCCTTGTCCAGGCGTACTGTATATGGGTGTTTTTTGAAACAAAGCTTTTTCTCCTTTACCTTTCTCACACACGTAAACAGTGTTTCAGGTCACTTTAGCTTTTAGAAAAAGAGACAAAAATTGCTCACGATGTCTTGCTGACAAGTTATCCAAGAAGATTCTGTGAACAGCAGTCACATTTCCCTGCCTTGTTCATTGTATTTTCTGTAACTAAGCAACTGACCAGAGTATACAATCTCCTTCCTGTTTACAACAGCACATGCATGCCCAGTGTATGTAAATGGCATGAGGTATGTGTTTCTAGGTGACTTCTTCTGAGATTATTTCTGAAATGGTTCTCGTCTTGACAGGGGTTTTTCTTTCTTTCTTTTTTTTTCCAAAACTTAGTTTCCAAAAAATACCCATGTACATTCAGTTTACTTTGACAGAACAAAATTCCAATTAAATGAGGAGATGCTGGATATAATAAACCCTCAGGGAACACTGATAAATTGTGAGATCAGATCTGTAAGGATCCATCTGACTTCTTTTTATCAAAATTTTCCACATGTGAACCCATGAATGTTACTTTAGGATTGGAGTTGTGTTTTTTTTTAGGGGTAAGATATATAGAAAAATACTTGACAGTTTCACAGCTGATATAACATATCTTTTATGCTTAGTATCTCAGAGCTGCACTCCACCCACACAGAACCTTATGATTCCAAGCTCATGAAATAAGACTGCTGTCTGCTCATCAGATGTTTGGAGTTAAACTGATTATAAATATAGTTCGACACTATGTGAAACTATCTTACAGAAGATCCACGTTAGAGAAACAAAGTTCTGTTTTGTATTAAGATATCAAGTTTGGGTATTTCGGGAGGATGTGAGTCATATAAACAGAACTTTTTGTTTCAATAATAAGAGCATATGAAAACTCTTTCAGTGTAACATCATCTGCACTTGTATTAATGTTTATGCATACACGCGTACTGCTAAAGGTATGCTTTGTATTAAAAAAATGTATTCTATATATTCGATGTTGAGAGGCCAAGTAGGAAACCTCACATGTGGTGCACATACTCACTCACAGACTCCAAATTAAATTAGATGCCGTTGAGGCAAACGTAAACATCTTTATTTTAGTTTTGGTGTCTAGTTATAATAAAAACCATGATTCCTTTTACATAATTGAGTACTTTAAGACTGTAAATGGAAAACACTCATTTAACTTAATTTTCATGATAGGTTTAAGTTTAGACTGGGATCTTGTTCGTGAGAAAGCATCCCCAGCGTAGTCAGTTGTGCAAAAAACAGCTGTGCAGTGCAAAACTGAAATCAGATTATTTAGCTGCTTGTACCAAATCATAAATTGATCTAATGCCATGAGTTGAGATTATGACCAATCTTTTCTATGATATTTAACTACTTTTCAGAATAAAAGTGTTGGCAAAGAACTTTTCTGCAAACCATGGATATGTTCAAACTTTACATTTCATGTGTTGAAACTATTTCATTTCTTTAACTTTGATTTTGAATGTTGTGACAACTGTGCTTATGGTGTAGTTATGTTTAGGCACAAAACCACTTTGTAAGAGTTAGGAAAAGACCTTGTTTGGGCTAAAAATGGTTCTGTCGCCACAAACATGGATAGTAATTGTCCCGAAAAGATTTGCTTAAAATAGCCAGTGGTTTTTTGCTTACAAAAGTTGAGATGCTGTCCAAAACAGTTTTCCCAGCTTGGCAGCAGTCTCACTAACACCCCCTGTTTCTCCTGACATGAAAGTCAGCTCATATACTTTCTGAACTTGATATGACAAGTATCGTAGACATGTTGAGATGATATGTAAGAAATGTACAAATGTAATGTATCTGTGGCTTGTAGAACTGTATAATGCCAACATTGTATCCCTTCGACTGGGCTGTGCCAGTTTATCTGTAGTCACAGTGTGTAACAGAGCTCTCTGGAAGTTATATAATTGTAACCTGCACATAAATGAAGACTCCAGATAGTCTGAAAATCGATAAGAGAGGATTCGGTAAAGACTGCCATCTTGAGCGGTGGGCTGTAAAACAGACAGGCAAGACAGACCATCTCTTCCCTCTCTCTCCCTCCCTCTGTCTGTGGTCCCCAGAAGCTATAATATCCATCCTTGGCGGTTCACTTGACATTTACTTGCCCTGCTTCTCCTGTAGCATTCCCCTTCCTAACTGCCAGTGCTGCGACTCTCCAGGGCTCGCCGACCGGGTGAACAGATAACAAACCTGTCAAGGCGGCTTTAGGGGGGGAATAAATCCAGAGCTGGGACTGAGGTGGATGATGTGTTCCAGAGGGTTACTCAGGGAGGAGGGGGAGGGCGAGCTGACATGAGACGCCCTGTGAGGCCTGGACCCGGGAGAGGCTGCAAGCTGTAATGTCGTGGTGCTACTTTAAAAAGGGGGCACAGCCACTGCAACCTGATTAGATCTCAGTGCAGACATTTCAAATGGCTGGCCCCCTTTTTACCCTCCATTTCACCTATTCTTTACAAGACAGCCCCCCTCCTCCTACCATCAAAGGAACTGTCAGGGGCTCTTTTTTCAGGCTGGCAGACAGGTCAGGGGTGGAAGGTTGAGGTGGGGTGTGCCCTTTGAGGCAGGGGCTGAGAGTGCCTACCAGGGCTGTATGGAGGCTGAGGGCTGTCTTTAAGGTGCTGATAACATTCATGGTGATGTGTTCCCAAGAGGCACACAAATGTCAACACTCTCCTGCTATGAGCATATAATTCTACGAATAGAAAGGGCAAAGGGCCAGAGCAGGAGGGATGCAGCGCACTCGTTTTGTCAAGCAGTATCTCAGTGACTCATATATTAGCATGTTTCAGCCTCTCAACACTTTAAGCTAAGTTTTCCCTTCAAACTGAAACAGACCATTCACGTATTTGGAGTGAACAAACTGTTTGTCTCCTTGTCTCAGTGAATATATCCCCTTCTGACCTTTTGCTAACTATACTCACCAATCCCACATAAAACCAATAAGATTAAATGGATAGATCCTGATTGATCTGTTACCAATCCCTTAAAAAAGCTATGGTAAGTAAGTACCTGATAAATGGCTTACTTAACAGTGGTATTCTATATTTCATGCCAATACCAGGTTTCTTTATCCTTATAGCAATAATACAGTAGTGTAGTGTAAGTAGTGTAATAATCACAGCAGTGAACATGTGCTTGATAAGGCAGTGATGACGACAATGGCATAACACCCTCAGAGACTCAATCCAATTACTCACCAGCCACTAAAGTGATGGCATGAGAAGAATATGATGGACTACTACTGTGAAGTGTATTAACTTGGAGAATTGGCAAAATGTCCTTTATTTAGGACAGAGTATATCAAGCGTTTTGGGCAAACCAAGTGAGGCATGCCCGCTAGAAATTGGAGGGATAGAGATGTCCCACGATGGTGCTAAAAACTGCACATCAATTACCTGAAGCAGTGAGGCCTGTCCGTTCTATCTACATCTGAGCTGTGCCTTAAAGGGGCCAAAATGTCAACTAGCTATCCACACACCATTGTTGGAGAAAGGGCAGAGGAGGAGGCAAAAAACATGGTATAGACTTCTATACTTGGGCATCACCTCCATGGATGCACTTGTATATTCCAAACTAATGGAGTTAGCTGGCACTGAACTCCAGTAAACAGCCTTGTGAGGCTTAGAAAACAGCCTGTGTTAGACTAAGCCATGTTTATTATCAAGCACAATCCTCAGTCTCATCAATGCTTAGAGAAAGGCATGGATGAATAAATGCATATTGTTTAGCTTAGGGTTAGCCAGAGCTGGAGCCACAAATGAAAAAAATGAATTTAAAGCAGATGGTAAAATCCAATAAGGAAAACAGAAGGGGGGGGGGCAGAAAGACAGAGCGACAGAAGAGAAGACAGAGACAGAGAGAGAGAGAATGAAAAGAAAAACCCAAGCACACTGGCTGCCTTTTCACTCCTGTTTTTCAAAAGCTGTAAAGCTAACAGGGAGAGGGAGAGAAAATACAAAGGCCTATGTTCTCATTTTCAGTCTGAGAGCCCCACCAGGACCACTGAAACTTGCTTGATTTCCCCAGTCCAATTATATCTCTGTGCTCAATCCTTCCAGAATAGCAACATCACACCAAGGGACGCTGTCTGCCTAAGCGCAGCGTGCCTAATGGAGTCCCAGAAGTTGACTTCATTTCATTGCTCCTAACTAATGGGCTGTGATATTTTCCCAAACTGACTGCAGCTCTGCCCCCTGGAATCTCGTCAGCGCTGAGCCGGACCCAGCCCAGCAACATGCCAGCCCACTGCCTCCCTTCTTAACGACCCCCTCCAATCCTACCCACCGCTGCTGCTGTCTGTGTGCAATCCGCCAACGCCCTCTCCTCCCCTCCCAGTGCTCATTAGTGCTTTCTAGCCGGGTGCTGATTGTCAGAGGGCCCCTGTGATGCCAGCTCTCCCTGTGCGGCCGGCCTGCTGTGGTGAATTTAAGAGGACTTTAATCTAACTGGGCTGAGGAGAGGAGGAGCAGCCAGCGAGGGACAGGTGGGAGGAGGAGGACTATGTGGTAGTGGATGTAGAATCGCAGGGCCACAGCTGAGGACAGACACTCTTTCAGGGCTACCTATTGCTCTCCGATGGATTCTCGTGCCCAGAACACAAGCACGAGAAGAAATGGCCGAACATAAATTCAGCAGAATGGGTCCCTCTCCGGCCATATTGTGGGCACAGAACGGTCCTCCAGATGGCTAAGGGACACACCAGTGGTGCAATACAATCACTGGCATGGCACAAGTATCAGGAATAAATATGAAGAGCTTTATATCATATAAAGGCTTAGCCAGCAAAGACTTTTTCTATCAAAACTACCATTCTGATGACACATTCTAAAATCAATCCGGTTCTCCAGGTGTGAATGCATCTTATCATGAAGTTTTGGTTAATGGTAGCTTTCTGTCATTCATTTGTTAGATATACGTATGAAAAGTGAATAAAGTGAGTTAGAATGGTCTTATTATTTCTGTGAGGTTTGAAGTCTGGGAATATTAAAAGTCTACAGCACTTCATCAAAGGTGAAGTCTAACTAGATAGATGTAGACTGTGGGTGTAAGTCCCTCATTGACCGACTATTTCAGTCGTCATTTCCTTCCCCTTACGCTATCGATGTGTTAGCGTTTTCAAAATCCCCATCTCTGTGGGAAACAACGACTCCTGAAGTGGTAACCTACATGCTGAAAATAGAAAATAGGAAGTTACCTGAAAACTGACCTGGGTGACGAGATAAAATGTAATCTTACATGTGGAAAAAATATTCCATTTAACTGAGGTCCTCCTGTTAACACCAGAATCTCATTCAACCAAATGTGACTCCATTTCAACAAGTGCAGGAAGGGTGCAAAATTTTCTGCTTTTATGGCGCACAGAGGTTAATTATTTTCATAATTACACCTCCACACGTCAAACATTTGTTTTCCCCCCTAATTGACAAGAGAATTAACAGTGGACTATATTAACTGTGCAGGGTTGTTCTAACTGTAAAAGTGCCTTTCATATGCAATACATATAAAAAGCAATTACACAGTTTTTTTTCCTATTTTCTACCTTTTAGTCAGTGTAATCTGCTGGGTAGATTCACCAATGATAAGAGGTAAAACTGTAATTATGCACATTATTCACCTTCCTAAGTGCAGCACTTGAACACAAAAAGCTAAGATGCCTAAATGCACTACACCGGGTTGTCCTCATGCAAAGTGCAGGTCAGGCTCCAGCAGGCACGGAAAGCTAATGGCAGTGAGTGGTGCTCCTAACACATGCTCGGACTCATTCAGGGACACAGGGGAGTTAAGTGCCGTGCTCCCTACTGCTGATTATCGCACCTTCACCAGCCTGCCAGGTCTCCCTGCCCTCCATGCATTGATCTCATTTGGCCAGGAGATAAGGCAGTAATTGGATGAGGACTTGGAATCAGATGGCCCTGCCTGGCTTGGCTAATTCCACTCTTCCTGGGCCTTCTGGGCCGGGGGCCAAAGGGGCAGGCCAAGGTTAATCCCATCCAATCCCCTGTACTATGAGGCCCTGCATTGCCCTCTGACCTCTCACTGCTACCAAACAGAGCTGATATGACTTCCTTTAAACTGTTCAGAGGAAATGGTCTAATTAGTTTACCACAGATTTTACACCTGTACACTACAACCAGCTTTACCGTCAAAAATAGAGGTGTGCTTTTGAAGAAAAAGGGGAAGTACATGCAAAACAAAACATGAACAGACAGTGTTCCGCACACAGGTAGGTCCTAGCAGAGAATTTGACTGAAAAAACGTTACGTTAAATGTTATCAAAGTACTGATATGATGATCCTCTTTAGCGCTCTACACTTAATCATTCTTGGAAATATTGCAAAATGAGCCATAAATCCAGATTTAGAAATAATTTTGCCAATTTTCTTGTATTAAGGCGAATAATTATGGCAGATAATGTGGAAGAGAAGATGGAGACAAATCTCTTACGTGACATGTCATTTTATTACGACAGAAATCCTGCGGCTGAGGGCATGGATCTGCAATATGTCATGGCAGGGTCGACTGATATGCATATACAATGCAGAGTGGAGCGAATTTGTGATTATGCAGAACATTCTTCGACAAAAAGGCCAAGCGCAATTTCACCCTTGCTTCACTGTGAGACCACTGCTGTTCCATTTATGATGGCCAGTAGATTAATCTTCATCGCTCTTTTCTATTTGCACATTATGCAGTCAGAGATGGGATTTGCCTGTATGAAACGAGTCTCTCAAAAGGCTCAGCGCGCCTCATCAAGAATGAATGTAGCAGGGGGATGCACGCCTCTTGGGAAACACTAATCTTCTTATTGCGTACATTTATTCAATTCCAGTGTCAATATCAACCATAATCAGAATGGGCCATGTGACAAGTGCTTTTTGTGTTGGCTGATAGTGGATGACAGGAAGTAGACATAATCACCTGGGAGTACATCACCGCTGACAGCTCCGGATCAAAGCTTTGCTACCGCAGATTAATCATGAATTGCAATGCACCATATAAATAACTTCAATAGAGAGTTTACGTATATAGAAACACATTCCTTGATCAGACATCTCGCAGAAGTCGATGACTGTGGTTTACGGAAGTGGAAATCCCCCTAATAATCCCCTGAATATCTCTTTGAAACCGGATAACACTCAAATAAGATGATACGGCATGACCATTTATCTGAGTGCATGTACAGTGTTGTCGGAAAGGCACAAAAGCACAGAACCCCTAATATGAAAAGACAAAGGAATCAAGTGATAGTCAAGATAAAGACAAGGCGTGCAATGCATGTGACAACTTAAGAAAACTTGACACCACCAAGAAAGAAAGAGTGGATTGTGACAGATTGTTACCTCGGGCAAAGTGGGCTCTGAAACTCATGACACAAACAAAGAGAAACACAATGGAACAAAAATCCACTACAACCAAACAGATACCATGTGCCAGTCCCTGGTAAAACACAACATACTGTTCTTGATTTTATCATTATTACAGTGGAAAAAAATTAACAATACTATATGGTGACTATATGACAATCTCAGAAGCCAGGATTCAATTTTTCATTTCAATCCACAGCTCAAAACAAAAAGCCTGAATTCAAAAAAGTACTGTGGCATCAGCTGGTTGCTCTTAACGAAAGGAGTTAAAAAAAAAGACCACATATAGAACCTAATCTCAGGTGGAAATGAGATACTAACATGGACAATTGGAGGCGAGACGAGGCCAACAGTTGTATGTCATAAAGACAACAGCAGAATAGCCATCCTGTGGATTCCTGGGGCCTGACATATAGATTGCAGATGGATAAGTGCACGTTAAAACAATATCCCGCCAACCAAAAAAATCATTTCTCATAGCTGTCTCTATTTACTGAAAGGCTGCTCGTCTCCCACTGGGGCAGAAACAAATGAAAATGTTATTTCTCTACTCATGAACTCCCACCTAGCCTGGTTTTTCACTGCTGGCAATTTCATTTCTCTTCCAAATTTGACTTAAGCCCACGACTTGAGGGAAATAATGTCTCTGGAATAATCTTCTGCAACTGTAATTCCAGGGGCACATTCTCTCTGTCTTTCTCGGTACATCTATGTGTCTGTCTGTCCATCTATCTACAGGATCTATTCATTTATTTATTGTTGCCGCTGATGCCTTGTGGTTTAAGGGAAATTGCAATGGCTTCTGAAATAGAAGTGATGTGACATCCAATGCCTCACAGTAATACTGTCAGACGCACGGGCCTTGAATAAGACAGAACATGCCCTTCTCCAACACAAGGAAAAAAAGAATGGCTCTGATACACAGAGTTGTAAAGTGTAGCCTGTCGCACAAAAAACATGGGCTCAATTCAAAGCACATGCAAAGCATATTATTAGCAAAATGTTCTCAAGTTGTGAGCTCGGCATCACTGCTGTTCTCTGTGCGCAACACTCAGTAATGCAATTCACTTTTTCAATGCTTATAATCATGTTCACATTCTATTGTCTCCATTTTTAGCGTGCACAAAGCCAAACCCAAAAGTAAAAGCAGTGATTTTCGATTTTAAGGTTGTACACCCATATAACAAATAAGAGGTTTTAAAGGGTAATTCCAGTATTTTTCCTTTTTTCTTCACATTTTTTTTTAGTTTAAAGAATTAACAGGTGCAAATATTATGGGAACTGGTCCAGTTAATTGTCTCAGCCTGGGCGGAAATGATTGCAACATGTAATTGTACCGTTGGGGCAACTGCACCCAAGTACATTATTTATAATAAGTCTAATTTATTTACCAAGTATATACCAAGTCTACCAATTATATCTAGTTGCTTTTGCCACTGACAGGCTCAGATTGTTATTCTATGTTTATGACAACATTATCCTTACAAAGATAGACCTCTTTGTTAAAGAATAAAAATATTTGTGGGTAACCAGAAAAGGCTGTTGTATAAGTCTATTGGAAGCCACCAGACTCCATTGACAAAAAAATCATTTTTCACACTCTACATGTGTGAAACACACCACATTTAACTAAACAGAGACCTCACCAAAACCAAAAAGAAACCTCACCAAAAACAAACTGGTTTGTCTTCCCACTGTTCGAATGATCATCAACTTTGGTTTTGCTTGAAATAAACCTTTGATTCACCAAGTTACCAAATTTACAGAGGATCGCCTTTTCTACTGATGTATACTCAGAAAGACAACGCAGTACACAATAAAATAACATATAACATTCAAAAGTGTATGTTGAATGAGTCCTGTAAAATGATCATACAGTATTTCAGGGAATATTCAAACCTAGAAAAAACTGTTGGCTACATTTTCACTAAATGATGAACAAAAATATGTTCAACTGCTGTGTTTGGCATTTAGACCTGTCAGATTGGACTGGGTTCATGAACCAGCAGGCCTTCCTCTGTAATCCCCATACAGCATTCTCAGCCCATTGTGCCCTTCAAACAAACTCAACAAGACTTGGCACAACACACATGTAACTCAACCCCCCCACACAGCTTATATACCCTGCAGCTAAACTCCCTGGTACAAACATATACACACCAGGGAATCACATACATAAACCACACACATGAACACAAACATATGCTCTGTGAGGAGGTTTGCATCACTCCTTGGATAGTCATGTGGCCTGAATATTATGGGTTAAATAATTAGAGAATGTGCTCCAAGTCAGACAGGGGTGCGGGCCAAAAAAGAGAGACAGACAAAGAGAAAGATATAGGGATATTGCCATCATTTCTTTGTTTATAGTGGCTGTGATGAGCCAGGGGAGAGGGTAAGGATGATTTGTTGGCTCAGGAGAGGTAAGCGATATGTACCAGTAAATGGCCAGTAATCATGTTTATGAGCGGGAGATGGTTCTGGACTCCCGGTGTGTCTGATTGTGTTTTCTTTGGCTCCCAGCTTGGGCCCAAGTACACCCCCACCAGGCCATTGTGATTGAAGCATGCACTCTAGCTCGGCTTCTCCTTGGGGGGTAAAAAGGTGCATGCAATACTGTTTGCGTGCTTTTGCGCATTTGTGTTTACGTGCGTGTTGGCCAGTGTGTTTTCATAAAGAAGTATGTCAGTCAATGAAGACCTCCCATCACAAAAGACAGTACCACTTCCCCTTTCTCCTTCATGCAGCCAGTTCCCACATTGCTCTCATTGCTATGGCAACCGGCGCTCTCTCCTTGGGCTCTGCATGCATCCAATCAGAGTGAGACCTTTGTAGAGATTCCTCCGGGCTCCACTTATTTAACTTACCCCACCGGAACAGCCTCCACACTGAAAAGGCTGGAACAAAGAGCGGAGAGACTCCCTCACCACAGCCTGGTATGACATCAAAAAATGGGGCTACAGGGTTGGGTTACAGGGAATGCGGAAGTAATACGTAGCCAAGAGCTGCAAGACGCACGGCAAAAGCAAAAACAGGGTGGCAGCGCATGGCCATGGCCAATTTCAGTGGAAATTATGTGGAATAGGATTTGTTATTGGAAGCCTCAGAGCCTGAATACTTGGCAAGTATCGCGGGGCTCTGGCACTGGTTTAAGCTTGATAAGTCAAAATGGATTCCGGCTGAGCCTATTTATGTCATTCCTGAAAACATATGGATAGGATTCAGGCGCTCAATACTTTCAACCTTCAACAATGACATTCAACACCACTTCTCCAGTCCATTTATCTTCCATGAGAATAGATTTATCATCCACAGCACTGAGGGATTGCACTCAGTCAGCATCAGCCTGAACAGTATTTACCACACCGCCCTCGCTCTGTATCAGTTTCAACAATTAAAGAGCCTCATTTTGCTCAGTATACAGGAACATAACTACAGTAAAGGTCAGCATGTTCCTCTGAATCCTCAGATTTTATTTTGTGTTCAAGGCCTCTAGGTGTGGTAAATAATTAGCTGAGATAAACTAGTGCCGTGCATTCTCGACCTGAGGGCTGCTCAGAGGTCACTGCACACAATCACACTGCGCTTCTCTCATTCTAATTATATTTCTGGAGAGTAGATGCAGCCGAGTCTGAGTTAAACACTTGTGAACGTAGGCAAGGAGATAGACGCGCCCCGAGCACTTGTACAGACGAGCCTTCCAACGGGACCTCTCACAGGCCCCTGATGGACATTTGGCTGTTGGGGAACTGGCAGGACGATGGAGGCGCAGCATAATTTTGCCCGACTGCCATGTCACAAAGTGTCAAAATCTGTCCCTGACAACACGACTGCAGGCAACGATAGAGAAAACGGACGAGAGAAATAAAAGAGAAAGTGAGAGAGACGAGAAAAAAGTGAGCTTGATTTGGAGAGCCAGAGGTGGTAATAAGCATGTCTGGCCACTTCCTGGGAGACAGCCTATTCATCAGGTTGATTTAGAGTCAAAGGTGTAGGCAATTCAAGTGATCTTGTGTTGGAATCCTCTGGCAGTGTCAGCTCTGCAGTGAATGACATAATCTGGCATAATGAATGAGAAAAAAGAAGGTGGAAAGCTCTTATCGTGGACATGATCTCTTCGCACACAGGACCTGAGAAATACAAAAAAAAAATTGTCGAAACTGTTGCAGGGGTTCTTCTTGAATCAATTAATGGACCTTGGATGGCATGAATAGAAGAAGTAATCATCCTGTCAAAACTTTGTGCTTTAAATGATTTCCTATTTGATCATAGATGTAGATGATGTTGAAATGTTAGTGGTAAAACACACTTCTTCTAATAGATATCAGTCAATTTGATCCCTCACGACTTTTTGAGCTGGCCTCTACATTATTCAAAGTGTTAAATCAAAAGCTGGTGAAACTGCTTTCAGCTATTTCGCTACCGATTCTAACTTCTTTTAAAATACAGCTAAAGCTTTCTCTTTTTTCCCCCCAAAGCTTACACTGGGTTCAGTCTGTATATGGGGTGAATTTGTGTTTTTTGTTTTGTCAGTAAGAAATCATCTGCTGTTCTGTGCATGGTGTGTATTTTTGTTTTGGTAACCAGTTGAATGTCATGTATCATTCATATTCAACAGAACAGTGTACAAAATACTGTCTGTATGTCTATTGTCTTTCAATCTGCCCTGGCTTACATTATTTACACCACAGCTGAAAAGCCATCAAACAGTGAAAAAGAATGTCAAATAATCCCTGCACTGCATCTGCTGCTCATTTCACACTACCACCATGCACACACTGGGGCCTCAGCAAAGAGTACGATCCCATGATAATGAGCTAATTATAGGTACAACATTCCTACTTCCATATCTAAATGCTTGTCTCTAATAGGAAACATTTCAAATTATTGAGAGGCAGAGAGAGAAAGAGACGGATAATTGATGCAAGCAATTACAAGTTCTGTGTCGGAGCAAATTGGCCAGCATATCTGGACATGTAGGGGGACTGCGACCTCATTTAC
Organism: Diplodus puntazzo; assembly: GCA_963678695.2. Lineage (NCBI taxonomy): Eukaryota > Metazoa > Chordata > Actinopteri > Spariformes > Sparidae > Diplodus > Diplodus puntazzo. The sequence goes on along the minus strand of OZ023167.1, from coordinate 14,846,879 downwards.
ATCAGAGTGTCAGGAAATAATTGGAGAATGTACTGAGGAGGTGGGATGGGCATAGTGTAATGCAGACCAGTTCTGGTCACATTACATAAGCAGTTCACTTAGACAGTAAGATTCAGTCCAGACAAAACGGAAAAAGACTGTACTCAGAGGTCAAGAACAAAACATTATGTGAAGCCTTGGCAAGCTCCAGCAAATTTAATCATAATAGTGATTTTTACTACAACAAATATACTTTATGACATTAATCCGTTTCCAAAAGCTGTAATTTGAGCATTTGAAATGGTTTCACCACATGCACACAGGATTCTGAGTAGACTGCCGTGTTTTCATCGGAACGCCAGTAATAACTGAGTTCAGTTTTACTGGCCATAGAGAGACTGGAGCAGTGTTTGGGCTGAAACCGCTTCAAAAGCTCGGGAAGACGATGTGCTTGACTTTCAACAATATCACTTCCAGATGTCTCATTACAAAACAACGTTCAAAGACCTCACCGCAAGAAATCCTTCTCGTGTGAGAGGAGCCAGGACACATGAAGATGGATTTCAGGAACCCACAATTTTCACATTTTTATTTCAGTTGGAAAAACCAGCATGCAAAACTGTCTGGAGAAACACCAGTAAAATGTTAGTATTAATGATGGTGTTATAACCTGTGTAAGCAAGCCAACGCACACATCATTATCCACGTTACAGCAGGGTATTCCACACCATATTCTACATAAAGATATTGTCCAGAGCATTAGATAATATTGCATCTGTTTCCAATTGACGGGCAGAGTATACTCAGTAGAACAGCGATAACAGGATACAACTAAAGGAAGCTTTAGCTGACGATAAAAATGGCCACTGAAATATAGGGGTGCATTCATTATAGTCTGCCTCTTGTGCCTCTCATCAGGCTGGCTAACACTGACTGACGGGCTCTGACCCAGTACTCCGGAGCGTCTCTCTATTGCACCCGCCTCTCATCAAGAGCCTTGGGTGGAAAAGAAGGAGTAACATGCTGTTTACTCGCAATCCCAGGCCCGTAATTGCCAATTTATTTGATAGGCAGCCGGGTAATGATGGCATTTCACCCCTTGCCGCAGAGACTAAACGGGAGTGATTCATCCCAAGATCCCTGCCCTCCCTGATCCAGCAGACTCCCTCTGCTCAGGACTGCTGCCTGCCTGAATGCCTGCCACCCAGACTGAAGGGGTGGGGTGTGGTGGGGGACGTGGGGGGTGGCTGCCATGTCGGCTTCAAACGAACCCAAAAGGGAGCCCAGCGCTTCAGAGCAAATGCGGCCAAGCCTGCCAATTTAGCTGGGGTTTGGGGTTGAGGCAAACACAGCCAAGCTGATGTGCCATTTGTAGGCCTTAATGAGCTGGCAGGACTGAGTGAGGAGGGAAGGCGAGCGGGAGAAAGGAGGCTGCCAGGCCTGACCTCCTCTGGCCTCTATCTCCCTGCCAGCCAGTGCCAGGCCGGCAAACTCAGTTCATCTGCTTCATCGGAGCGTAGTCGCTCCGTGAGGGGAAGGGAGTGCTACAGCAAATACCATTAGCGAACTGTTGGTCTAATGAACAGTTCGGGTTAAAGCTGGCTCCTGTCTCACACTGCTCCCTGGTACTAACGAGTGACTTAGATTGTTTCTCTTTGTTTTTGCACTATCAGGGAACATCTCTGTGCAGCTGAACCACATGAGCAGTCCAGTTGCGTTGTGCTGTGTTACAACCAAAATAGTTTTAAACTTTCAGTAGAACAAGCACATGGACTGCCGCAGCAGACCAAATGCTACAGGCGTTCATAAATCATCTGAACAAACAACTAGCTTCATGTAACAACAACTCCGTAACTACTATCTACTATCTACTACTATCTTATTTTAAATCAACAGCCCATTATAATTAGAAAAATAGACAAAACCCAAAGAATATCATTGCCTGGTAAAATGGGTTTCCCTTTTGGTATTTTCTGCATTTTCTTTCTCCTCCTCCTTTTAGTCTTGTGAACAGAGCTCTGCTACAAAAGCTACGGCTTGCACCTCTTGCGACGTGTGAAGTGGGTTTTTACAGCCTGGCTGGAGGGGACTTGTTCAGAAACCTGTTGGGACCGGAGATGAAGCCTCACACAGCGTGACCATCTAAAGTGACATGGGGGTCTAAAAATCTGTCTTCATGCTGCCCAGCTTTCAGCAGCTCTTCTGAAGACATGTTCAGTCTCCTGTGGGGTGTCTTGACCAGACGAAGCAGGGGGAACTTGGGCTGCCGTTCCCATCTGTCCTCTAGAGTGTACTGAGTGGCTGAGATGCCAGTTCAGGTGGAAGTGATTATAAAAAGGGCGATAGATGCTTCCTGAGAACGTCAGGAGAGGGGAAAGTAGAGAGATTCTGAGAAAGCCTGACATTTTGAAAATAAATTATGGATATAATAAAGGATTATGGAATTTCAAACTGTGGTTAAAGAAATTACTTGAAGTATAGGTCTTTAAGACCTCTAAAACACATATTGGAATAGTTACTTGTAGTGTTTTATATATTTTTGTCTCTTAAAGATCACATTTAATATCATGCACAAAGTACAAACCAAATGCAACCAGGCCAGCTGCATCAGAGAGTTGTGTCAACCGTTTAAAGGTAACCAACACAATTTTGATATGAAACCATGACATGTATTAATCTACAAAGTATGTAAAAAACAAAGAGAATAACTAAGGGATAACTGCTCAATTTGTCCATGGGATTTGGATAAGACCAAAACCCGGCACTCATACATTACATTAAGCATTAACAATTGTATATCATTATACAATTTTTCATGATACACTGTAGTAATATTAGTAGTGTAGTTATAGCAGTAGTAGCAGCAACAGCAGTAGTAGTAGTAGCTAGCTAGAGAACAACAATGACAAACTAATTGCTTTTTTCATTCTGTATGACAGAATAGAGCCTATTAAACACATATATTTATTGATAAAACATATTTTCTGAGTCATTATCTGGCAATGTTCACCAAATTATTTTTGACCAACAACTTCATTTACATGACTTCATGCTTTGCTCAAATTAAAAAATGTAAGCTGTTGCCAAAATGGGATGTTGATGTACAACTATAGTAGAAGCAGCAAGTCTCCGGAAGCTCCAGGAGGGAGATGTATGTGAGTGGCGTGTTCCCTCAATTTTAACAAGATCTCTTAGCTATCTTAGTCTAACTAGTACAGTACCCATTTAAACAATGCTATTTGGCACGGATTAACTGGCAATGTGAGGGGTTTACATATCCAGTGACGCCTCCTAAACTGCTCACAGTCGCTTCTAGACTGCCCGATAATATCAAACATAATTGATATTCATGATGCAAAATCTGGATGATTACATCGGTACTTTCCAAGTAATGAGAGAGGTATCCTGGAGCAGCCGACAGTGCTGCCAAGCAACATCAAACCTTCTAGTCCTTGAGGCTAACATTAGCTTGCATTCTTAAAATCTCACCTCTAGTTCTCACTGAAGAAAACAAAACCCAAGCTGAACATGTCACACAGCACATCCTCCTTTAACCTTGTGCTTTTGTTTTCTTTTTTACTTGTATGGTATTACAGCAAGTTGTTGCACCAGACTTATGGTCATTTTTTGTTTACATCTACTTCTCCATGAGATCATGTGAGAGGCTAGCTGCTAACTGCACAGCCAACAGCTAACTGCGCGGCTAAATGAGCCTACTAGCCAATGGCATCTACAGTTAGTTTTAGTTAGTTACAGTTTTTGCTGAATCAGTCTTTCAATGAGCAGCAATGGGTGTACTTTGCTACTCGGTTAGCTTGCCGACTGCTAACACTTTTATGCTAAAATCCATGCTAATGCTATACTTGATAAAACAGGAAATAACATTGGCTGGAGTGGGGCTTTGAGCAAAATTTGCCTTGGTAGACTGCTGCACAGTCACCACAGTGCAGTCTGACAGAAATCAGCAAGTATCATTTCAATTTCTGTTGTCAACATCAAATTACTTATTTCATTTCATGCCCAGTCAAGCATCGTAAAGCTACATGCAGAATCAGTTTTGCTTCAGTTGTTCAGCCATGTCTTTCTCAAAGACTAGCTCGCCTCCCAACTGACAGCTTTAATTATGGCAAGATATCTGATCGCTTCGCTGTAGATTCTCCACACAAATCAAAGAGCAGGGGTGGGTGTCTGGCAGCAAGGTCCCTCGAGCCTGCTCGCTTTACATCTTGGAATATGTCACAGGGCGCAGGGACACAACCGTCCTTTCTTCTGTCAGCTAATGCTTGCCTTCAGCTCCTCCACAAGGAACGAGGACCTGGGTAAGTAGTGTCTTTTTTAGTATCCGTCATAAAGAACCTCTGGGAGAGTGTGTGTGTGTGTGTGTGTGTGTGTGTGTGTGTGTGTGTGTGTGTGTGCGTGTGTGTAGGATGTATTGAGTGCTCTTCACCTGAAGTACTCCAAGAGCACACTTATGATCACTTAATATTTACCACAAGGTGCTCTGCTGAGGCTGAATTTTATTGGTTCCACACCAAAAGAAATCCTGACAAAATGGATAGTATCACTTCAATAACTTACCTTTTGTCTTTGTGACATACCATAGGTTCAATAGACACATAATGACACTTGAATTATGAAACAGCATAGAATTTGTAACACTTGAGATGAATGAACGTGCATTGATTTAGAATACCGACATAATTCTCCAGTTTTATTGTGCAGAACGGGTCTGAGTGTTACATTCGGTAGTTTGACATAAGGTTGCATGTTAACAAGTATCTAACTGTCCACATGCAACTCTCTTACTAAGGAAAAGGTTGTGGGACAAGCAATGCAACCAATAAATAATTATTGTAGATTAATTTGCGACCCACTCTGACCCACTCATAATTTTTTATGAGTGGGTCAGAGTATTCTACTGCTCAACAGGTAATAATGATAATGTGCCTAGTTATTGTGCTGAGTAATGCGCCAGCAAGGGTAGGACACTATGCATGTTAATGATGCAGGTTTCAAATTTAGTTTGGGGGATGGATTCAACATGTTTTGTGTTTTGGTGAATCACACTGAAGGCAAACATAACTTTTGTTTCTTTACAGGAAAACTCAACAAGGCAACTGTAAGCACAGCTGCCAAACGTTATGGACTTAAAATGACTACGCAATCATCTATAGAGAAGATGTAGTTGTAATTAGTAAGCTCAGGCTTCGTTTTACAATAATAGTCTTTTCGTCTTTGTTTTTTTTATTTTTCGGCCTATATTTAAAATGCAAAATTATGAACCAAGATTATTTTAAAGAAGATGACACACAGGGAATAAATATGGACAAAAAGCCCTGACAGAGGCTTGAACTGCTACTGACATGAGCTTGTTTGTTATTGTACTCACATCTGTCAGTCTGTCTCTGGAGCTGCTCCTGATGGAAGGCTTGGACTCTCCACTTACACTCTCGTTGTCGCTGTCCTTACAGTTGTTCTGCCCTGGCTTCAGCTGCCAAACAAAACACACAAAGAGACCAAGGGTTAACGACATGAAGCAAAACTGTTAACACTGCAGTTTAGAGCTTTACACGGATAACGCTTGCTAGGGAAGGCATCCCACAGAAATCGGTTCATGAATATGTGAGAACTGGCAGGAGCTGCAGCGCTGTCTCTGTAAATCTGTCATATTTCTGAGCCTATTCAGCAGCCATCACTGCGCTTGCCAATGATAGACACCATCTGATCTCGCAGTATGAAACTCCTCTCAGCCCACGAAATAGAGAACAGGGACAAAGACCCTTCCAGAACCTTCAAATGGAGCCACTATCCTTTCCAAGCAGACACCACATGCCGAGGCAGCAGGAGCTCAGCAAGTGTCATCCTCTAGACACTCTGTTCGAGATGCTGCAAAATGACAAGAATAAAGAGCAGGACGTGCCAATCGGCGAGCATCTGAGGCCCTTCAAAATCTGGAGAACAATAAAAGACTCTTGGGAGTGTGGAGCGGAGTGGAAGGAGGTGGGGCCTGTAGTCCCCGTCCAAGTCTGCGATTGATGTCATCTGAATCTCCCATGCTGCTCCTTCCAGACCAGACAAACGCTGCAGGTTTCATTTCAAAGCACATAAAAAGACGGCTTTATGGGACAGTGCAGTAAACGGCTGCTCTGCCACCTAATAGGAAGAGCAGAGCATGCACACACAAAAGACTTGGACAACAAGATGATGCCCCCCCCCCCCCCCCCCCCCCCCCATCTCATGCTCTGAAGAGAAGGGACAGAGCTATATGTTGTTTTTACCCCTCTTTCAGTATTCTCTTTTCAGGTATCGGCCATCATTTAGTGCGATGAATGGGCACAAGGTGGGGGAATTCCAAATGAACCCTTGAGTCGAGCGGATAATTAAAATGAAAATGTTCCCTTTTCTGTAGCCATTAGCAGTGTGAAAGGAATCGTATTCCTTGGGAGAATTGCATGATGGGTGGAAGGCGGGTGGATTTGCCAGAGTGCTGAACGTGATAAGAGAGTTCGAGCATTGGGAATGCCTGATGGGCCTGTTTGACTCTGTCTGAATACGTGTGTGTGTACATGCGTACATAAGCGAGTGTCTATGTGTTCCGGCGGCGCTGAGACAAGGCTTGGGAGAGTACACAAGGACCAACTGTGGCGCGTGCACAAACACATGCACACCAATGCCCTGTGCTGTGATAGCACTAATTACCTCCAACACATTTTATTCCCACAAAAACCAGGGCACATTTTCTCTCTTTTTCTTGTAAATGCCAGTTTGTCTGAGGGGAGTTTACATATTTTTAGAGAGAAAAAGGGGAATAATATCTCATCCACCACGGTCCGTGAACTGATCCTTGAAGAAAGGGCGAGGGAAACTGTTTGCGCCCCAGTCTGTGGCTCCTTCATCAAAACATGTTGACCTATAATATTTATTAACCAGCCCGTGTCCCTGCTGACAACACTGGGCAGCGCACGCCAGCATACTCATGCATTTATGAATGTGCACACAGACAAAAGAAAATAAGCAGACCTTACTGAAAGCTGCCGCTGGCTTCTGCATCACATAACCACAGCTCAAAACCAAACTCATATATGGTAAGCTTATAAAGAATATAATCAGGAAAGTGTGGGAAATATATAGAGATTTGTCTTGTGTTAATCAATGTGGTATCAAACTGACTCTGCAGTAGGGAAACTACATAATCACACCGACTGTATCCTGGCTTATCACTGGGAAAGTACTCCATGAAATCAGAAATCTTGCACAAATTTAACAGTGTGTAATGTCTGAAGAACATGTCTAATAAAGACATTCCAATAAAGAGCGGCTCATCTTTCAGGGCTATTACATAGCTTGGGACCTGATTACACAGCTATTTGAAAACGTATCCCTCAGCTTGTTCCCTTTAATTTCCCCCTGAGCTCCCTTAAATTACTTCAGAGAATTGTGTTTTTTTTTACTCCGCTCTCCCCTTTCGGAGGTTCAGATGATGGATTCATTTCTTTTTATGGTGTGATTAATGGATGTCTTAAGCAAATGGAGTGAATGCTGGTGGTCAGTGCCATCAAAAAGTGAAGTTGTAATTTAATGAACTGCTGTCTGATGATAAATCTAAATGAGAAGCCCGTGCGTGGGTGCGAGAGGCAGTCTCTGTGACCTATGCCGTAACAATGCTGGTCTGATCACTCCTACTTATTACAGCCTGCAAGTCATTTTCTATGTGTTTATAGTCTTTGAAAGGTGTAATTTGTAAAATATGGTTAAGTCAGAGTTTGCTCCAGAAAGATAGGGGGCA